>JAJHUR010089221.1:49725-147607 GCA_027495735.1 Lutjanus campechanus | reverse complement strand
GAAAGATGGCTTCTGGCTGCTGTAATGAGAAGTTACTTTTGTAGTAATTAAAATAGTCCCTGATCTGTTTCGTCTTAATCTGGCATTCTTCTGAAATCTGGTTGTGGTTTTCTTTTTAGTGTCACTCTTTAAAGTTCACTGCAACTTTTCTGGCAAATGTGTTCTTTAGAAAAACAGTTGTAAAAACAGTCACAGCATGCATATTCAAATAGACTGTATTTGTCTGCTCTGCCTTTATCTCTTCCCCTGTACTGAGGTTTGAGTGAAATGATATGAGCCTTCTCACATTTGTACTCCTAGTATACCACAGAAGCCCCCCCATGCTGGTTGCTAATTGGCGGGAGACTGGGAGCTTCCTGCTGTGTGTTCGCTGCTTCCCTTTGCTTTGCCACCCCACCAGGTCTTTCACCAACATTCTGCAGAACCCAGTAATTAACCCACAGCTAATTAACTACTTCTAATTACACCAGCACGCTGTTTCTATCACACCCTCCAAAACTGAGGAAACACTCTAGTGCCATGTGTAAATCCCCTCTGGAGGGTTTTGGAAGTTCACTGAGCTCCGATCGGCATTTAATCAGACTGCCCTGCGTATGAGCAACATACAGTTCTGCACTGTGATTTCACTGCTGCTGCTTTGTCTTAAATCACTTTTCTTCCGTTCTGCAACATGGAATGGATTAGCAGAATTTGATGGTGTTGCGTTAAGGGTAAAATCATTTTCAAGGTTCTATTTCAAGTCTATTAACAAAGGAGGCAATTGATACTACAAACAAATCAATTTTGCCTTTTCTGGCCAGTATTACTAGTGCAAAATGGTTACTAAAATTGAGTGCTGTGAAACTAAAACAATCAGCACAATGCCTCCTGGGTGTTTGCTCATATTGTAATCAGCAAGGATTATTTTAGCGATAAGTGATGTATCTGTTCCAGTACTAGTTTGATGCAAGAAGTACATATACAAAACAACATTAAAGGGATAGTTCAGATTATTTAATGTGGAGTTGTATGAGCTACTTATCTACAGTTTGTAGAAGAGTACCGGGACACAAGCTAAGCGATGTACTGCTGTTGAGAGGATCAGCAACAAAAAGTGTTTTAGCCACCTTAAAAAGGTCCACTTAAAAAAAAATCAATATCAGTTTAAGTGTATGCTCTATTTAGAATATTTTCACAGCTTTACCTTGCAGCCTTTTATGTCAGGAAACCGCTGTTAAATAAACCAAATATCACTCCCTCTCCACACCAACCAAAGTCCATGGGTGAGATCAGTCATTTTAACTTGTTAATTCGTTTTATTGTGTGAGTTCAGTGAATCTGAACCATCCTTTTAAAACAGCGAAATCACACAGTAACACAAACAAACCAATCAAGGCAGTGTTAGACCATCACCCCCTGTGTTCTGCAAGGTAAAATGACTGATTTCTCACATGGAGTTTGGTTGGGTTTTGGAGAGAACTATATTTGGATTGTATAACGGTGGTTTTCTGTTGTAAATTGCTATCTGATGACAAGGTAATGTGGTGAAAATAATCTAAATATAGTGTACAATTAAAAAGTTTGTTTGTTTTTTTTTCTTGGTGGACCTTTTTTATGTGCCTAAAATAACCTTTGCTGCTGACCCTGTTCACAGCAGTACATTGCTTATCTTGCGTGCTGATAGTCCTGTCTACTTCTCCAAACTCGGGGCTTGCCGACCAACATCTACTATAAGTAGGTAATACACTGACTATTGATAAGTAACTCATTCAACCCTACATTAAATGGTCCAAACTGTCCCTTTAATGAAAACTGTTAGCTGTAGTCTAATCTCTATAGCGCCTAATGCTTCTAGGATTCCACTGGCTATAACATGACAGAAGCTGCATGCCTTAGTTCTGCTATCTCTGAGAAATACTCCCAGACATGCCAGTGACCGGCCCCCTCTACTCACACACACTCATGTAAACACACAGCACTGTTCTTCCCCGCCTCAGACTCAACACAGCCACGGCTATTTCTGTTCCACAGACTGATAGCTCCTACTGAAGATCATTGATTTTACGGGAAGCCCTGTTTACAGGCTGAGTGCCATCGACCTGAGGTGACTTTTTGCCTCCTGCAGTCGGAGCAATACTGGAGCACCCTTATGTCTGCATTAGCAGAATAGTAGACAGAATATTTGCAGCACACAATAAACAACAATGCTGTGCATGCTTAATTGTCTGATTTACAGTGTTGTGGATCAAAGAGAACAAGAACTCCATGTACCTAATATAATTATAGCCGTGCATTGTCTATAGCAGTGGTTGACAGACTTTTTTTGGCTCACAACTTCATGAGAAAGTGAGGCTCTAATAGCAATCTTAGACACTGAAAGATGACATGCATTTTTTCCCTTTCAGACTATGTGAATCATTGTCACTGTTCATTATTTCATTAAAGTATTGATAAAGTAAAATAATTAATCGGTATAATATTTTAATGACAGTAAGAGCATATTATTTATAATGTCATGCATTTATTTATTTCAATTCTGTACAGTAAGGCTTGGGTCTTCAACAAGGGGTCCACAGGGGGCCTTCAGAGTAACTGGTAGGGGGTCTGAAAATACATATTAACATGAATCCAATGTATTATTAGCATATTTAAATCAGCTTATTTGGGGAAAAAAACACAAAACATTTAATTTACACAACACTGACATAAGCCTACCCTCGAATCCTCATGCAATCATGTGAGCTAGCTAGCCTAATAAATTACTGTACAGCACCTATCCTTAATGTCAAATTAGTTAGCTATGTATTATTGAAATTTATTGAATTATCCCAAGTGCACTGACCACAATAGATTGTTTTGTACCTTCAGGAGCAACAGACTCTGACATACCCTGCACGGCTGAAACCACCAGTGCAAGTGTAGAGGGTGAGGCTAACACACCTTACATTAGCCACGCTTCAACTGCTGCTGACTTACCAGTTCGAGCAAACAAGACAAGTGCAGGGTCCCCCCAGCTCTGTCTCTCTATCAGTTAAGGGGTCCTGGCCTGATAAATATTGAAGACCCCTGCAGTAAATCAGTAATTTTTTTGACACCAGTCTGCCAATTTAGGACTACACTTGTGCACTCACACATAGCATGGGTATTCCTTAGCTGAGTATTAGGATGCCGTATTAGGTATAGGTCACAGTTAGATTTGACAGAGAATAGACATCAGAGAAAGACAGAAATAGACACTTGCAGTGCAGTGTTGGAAATGTAAATTCCCTCACTGTAAGAGCACAGTGTTAAAACCAGAATTTACTAAGCCATGTCAGGCATTAAAATGGACTTATGTTTAAGAGTGCAATGCATGCACGCCTTTATTGGTGATTAATTGGAACAAACCTAGGAGATAAACCCGTGCCTCACTCTGCCTGAGGACTACAATGGTTCCCCCATCAATGAGCATGTCCCTAGTGCAACATCAAAGGCCTTCCCCTGCTTTATCAATAAGAACCCTTCCTTCCCACATCTTCCTGTAACTTGCTTAGCGTTCACGCCATTGATTTTCCAATAAGCGCCCCTTACCCTGCGGTGGCTGGCCAGGCTCTGTGATGGCTCTGAGACCAGACACAGACAGGCAACATCGGGACAATTGAAAATCAGATCTGGTGTAATGTTGGGGGTCCTCTAGGCGTATTAGGAAACAGTGTTATTCCATTTAAAAAGGTGTTCCCTCACTGCTGACATATTTGTGGATAGGAGTAAGGGTCAGGGCTGCATCCCACCCAGAGCCCAGCAGTTTTCACAGTTAGGGCTGAGTCAGAGCTAATTCCCTCAGGAAACCCTGGAGAGCAGGGTCCTCTGGAGGCAAGGTCAGGTCTTCAGGCAGGTGATCAGGCATGCTTATAATCAGATGGTTCCTTAGCCTTTAATTCCTCCCTCAATTGGCCAGTAAATCCCACCTAATGAAAGGACCCATAACTTATAACTTATCTCATTTTCCGTCCCTACCAAATGACATCCAGACCCACTCTCTGACAGTGTTCATTAGGACCGGGGCCTTTTCACAAGGTTCCAATCTTATCTGCTTTGTTGGGATGGTGGGAGGAGATGGACTATGACTTTTTATTATTATCATTATTATTATTATTATTTTGTCCAAGGAAGGAGAAAGAGAGCAGGGGCATAAAGCGTTTGAAGGCAGGTGGCAGCAGGAGTGTGAGTTCTGCAGTCAGGATCTGTGCATCAGCATGCTCTCCCTTAGATCAGCTCAGGAATCCAGCCTTTTCTTCCCTCTGATTATCTCTTATTGTCAGCTAAGGCTTGTTTTGGCTGCATACAGCCTGCTTAATGTCAACTCAGTGGGCCCACATTCAAAATTACGATACAGCACAAGGACAGAGGCCATGGCGGGATCACTTGTTTTGTGCAATCAGTATGCAAAAGAAAATTACAACTTTTCCACATATTACAGCATATACCACTCAGCAGTAGTCACCTTTAGTGGGCTACTCCATCATTTTGATTTGTGGTTATTAACACAGTCAGCACACAGAGACACCGGCCTCCTCCACTTCCCCTCGTCTTCGACCGCGTCTCTTTGTCTGTCTCCCGGACTTGTTTAGTGCCTCCCAGAGATTAAAGCTTTTCCTGCTTTAAACAGGTGTCACTGAGCCAGGCAGACCTCCGAGAGACAAACAGCGTTATATCAGTTGGCCCATCTGCGACTTGCCGACTCCAGACAATCCCATTGCTCATCAGTAACCACTGCAGGTTATTGAATTACACCATCTTGATTTTAAAGGACAATCCTGTTTTCTGTAAGCAGTGGACACACCAAGCTGGCTCAGAGCTCGAGCACTGATCAAGAGTCATCGTGTTATCCTGTCTGCTGCTAATTGCTTCAGGTATCTTACAGCAGTAATGGGAATGGATGGGTACATGTCCTCACTACAGTACACCACTGTAGCCACTCTGTTCAGGCTCAAACCCATGCAAAGATGAGACTGGAGAACTTTGGAGGTCATTTTAACCAACAATCTTAACTACTAGTTGTGCATGTGGGCCTTCTGTTTCCAGGCCTGGTCGAGACAGGCAGTGGAATCTGGAGGAGGGGCTGATGGGATAGATTACAGGAACAAGGTGTGAAACTCGCCGTGCTCAGACAGGACACATGGAGACTTTTTCCTATGAGCCAAGCCTTTTAGATGCACATTTTCTCTTTTTTCATTTCATTTTGTGCAGTTTATCCACGTGCTGTTAGTTTGAAGAATCACTGTCTGTTTGACATGTGGCATTTTTTTTTCTTGCATTACTCTCACTGCCCTCAGTCCATTTGTGTGAAATGGCTGTTGAGCTCATAGCCTCTTATTAATGGAGCAGATAATAAATACAGACCAGTAGGGCTAGTATCCCCTCACTCAATATGGCAGCCATCTCTAAATCATGTCTGGCAGTATAAAGCAATCTTGTTAATAAGCCGGCCAGTCTAATATCTTTCATCTTATATGCAAAGCAAGGAAAGGGTCATCGGGGTTAGTTTCGGTTGTGTGTAAACAAAACAGGTAGACCATACAGACAGAAAATGTCAGTCCCCAGGTATTTATGACAATAACATCTACATCATCTTTGAAGCCATATTTTTTATCAATTTCTTTGCTTTTTTCTTAAATTGATTTTTTCACCTGTATTTAGAATAATTTGGTCACAACAGTTTACACAGTCATCTTTATTTATCAAGTAATCCAACTTTCCAGAGCTTTACAATGTAATTATCAAACACAAAAATAGAACATAAGATATTTTTCTATTTGAGATAATGCAAAAAAATGTGTATATACATCTATATTACATAAAGGAAGCAAAAGCAAAAGCAAAAGAAAGTCATTTAGGGAGCAGCCATATTTTAAATTTCCTTAATCAGAGTCATTGCTTTAGCATTATATAGTGCTTTATTTATTATTACACCCACAACATGCTACTTTTCATAATGAAGTCCAAATACAAAAGCACATCCTTAAAATCTTAGTCCATTATTTTTGTAGTTTGAGTGTATATAGGCCTGAGAGGTGTCAGGTATGTTGTGTGTGAGAGGCGAGCTTCATCAGACATTCATGAAGAGGCAGACAGACATTATCAATCTCTCCTCTCCCTCAGTGGTTAATATGTTAGGGTGTGGGGGTAGACTCCATTCTGATCACAGCTGAAATTTGCATCCCTAAGTAAATAAGTAAATAAATCAAGTGCAAGCAGTGAATGTGCTAATCAACCGGGACATGGCAGTGAGCTTGGTGCCGGGAAACTTTGCTCATGTAATATTCAGTACTGGTGGGTTAAAGGGCAGCCCAGAGTTATTGGTTTCAGCCCGATTGCCCCCTTTAATCAATGTTGGCTGCATCCCTTTAATAAAATTATTAGCTCAGCAGTATCTTGCGCTATCATTTTATCTCTTCTGCGCTCTAAATTGCAGCCTGTGTTGGGCCTCTCAGATGCTCGGGGCATGGCCAGCTCCCGAAAGCTCAGCTCCCATTTATTATTTCAGAGGCGGAGGATGGCTGGAGTGTTTGAAACCAGGCTGAGCGTGGAGGTTATTGGATGCAAGATCTAAACACAGCTGCAGTGAAGTCCCAACCCAGCTTATGTATTTTGGGCTCATAGAAAATATTGCCTTTTATTGCTCTTGTCAGAGTTCATACACATCTATATACATAATACACATATACTGTAATATATTCTTCTTATATGTACAAAACTTGAAGATGGAGTGATAATGGCAATGCTGTTAAGAATTGCTTTTTTTAGATGCAGTTTTCTCTTTTTCCTCTAGTTATGTAAATGTACAATGTGCTGATGGGTGGCTTCTCAGTGTCTAATTATCTCACAGGGAATCTATTTGATCCATTAAGTTAGCCTGTTTCTCCTTTTTTCTGACTGCAAGTTAATTAAAAACGGATGTAGGATTTGCAGAATATAAGATTAGGGGTGTTGTTTGGAAGGTGAAGATAAAAGATGGTACCTTCCTGATATGGCAGGAAGATGAATCATGGACGGCTTATTAGTGCTTGTCTCAGGTATTGTGTTTAAGTACCTAATCTAGCGTAATGAGCATGGTGTCATTTTTCCAATTATATCTCAGACTTTTGTCTCTCACCCAATGCGCCATACATTTGATTTTCTTCTTTTCAGGTTCCTATACGTCGTGTCTCTTTCATATTCTTCTCTATCTGATCTTTTCCTAAAGGGATAGTTCAGATTATTTAATGTAGGGCTGTGTGAGGTGCCAGTTTGGATAAGTAGAGAGGAGCACCAGCACAGAATCTAAGCAATGTACTGCTGTGGACAGCGTCCGCAACAAAAAATATTTTAGCCACTTTAAAAAGGTCTACCTTAAAAAAAATCAACATCAGTTTAAATATACACTATTTAGAATATTTTCACTGCTTTACCTTGTCGTCAGACAGCCTTTTCTGATGAGAAATCTCTTTAATAATCATAGTATTATTTAGCTGACAACATTTGGCATGGTAAATGACGAGTTGTGTGTAGTTATGTAAATGTAAATAAAACATTAACCTTTTATTCTCCCATTTGTGTCTCTGCAGGCCTGGATGCGATGAACGCCTCATGTAGGCATCAGCATGGACAGCTGTGAGTCTCCTGTGGTTTCTGGGACAGACGATGGGCTCGGCTCCTCCCAGCAGCAGCAACCACCACAGCCCTGGAACGATCACTCTAGCTCACAGGTCCCCTGCACCAACCAGGCCCCTTCCCTGGATCCCCTGTCCCTCTCTACTCCTTACCCCTCTCAACCCCAAAACGCCAGTGCGCCTCATGACGGGGTGAGAGATCTACAGTCCCAGCAGCAGCAGCCAAAACAGACATCACCCCAGGCCCAGCGTGACAGCTCTGCCACCGGCCAGCTGCATCCTAGAAGAGAGGGTCTTGAGGAAGAAGAGGGAGTGAGCTGTGGAGAAGAGGAAGAATCTGAGGACTTAGATGAAATGGAGATTGACAGCTGTTTCCCAAGTCTTCAACCCTTTCCTGGGGTGCCGATGGCTTCAGGAGGAGGGGGCATGCCCACTCTTCTGCGACATCAGCCCACACGACAGCAGGGAGCACCTGAGAGTGGGAGTGAGGAAGGAGAGGAGGAAGAAGAGGAGGAGAGCAGTGATGTGGAGAACCTGGCTGGAGAGATAGTCTACCAGCCAGATGGCTCGGCCTACATCGTAGAGAGCCTCAGTCAGTTGATCCAAAGTGGTGGGGGCATGGTACCCGGCCTGCTTCCCACAAACTCTCTCACCTGTGGGGGAAAACCGGGGGAACCTGCTGGGACTTCATCCTCGGTCTACCCTCAGATCATCAACACGTTCCACATAGCCTCCTCCTTCGGGAAGTGGTTTGGCAATTCAGACCAAGGTTTCCCCAATACCTCAACCATGGCAGGCCTCAGCCCTGTCCTGCACAGTTTCCGTGTCTTCGATGTGCGGCACAAAAGCAACAAGGATTACCTGAACAGCGATGGGTCTGCCAAGAAGTCCTGTGTATCCAAAGATGTTCCCAACAACGTGGATTTCTCCAAATTCGATGGGCTAGCCCTATATGGCAAGGGTAAGCCCATTCTCATGTGTTTTCTCTGCAAGCTGTCCTTTGGCTACGCACGTTCCTTTGCCACTCATGCCGTCCACGATCACCGCATGACACTGTGTGAGGACGAGCGGCAGCTGCTCGGGGACAAGCATGCATCTGCCATCATCCAGGGCATTGGGAAGGACAAAGAGCCCCTCATCAGTTTCCTGGAACCAAAAACTAAGAGCACTCCTCTGCCACCTACCCTGCTCCCCATTAACTCTGGCCAGAGCTTCTATGGCACATTCAGTGGTGTCCATCTGGAGCCTGGAAGCAGCAGCGGGGGCAGCGAGACCCTCCTGAACAAAGACTCTGACTCTGGCCTCCAGCAACAGCAGCAGCAGCAACAAACGCCACTCAGCTCGGTACTCTCTCTTGGAGGGCTGAGCATTCCCAAAGCATCCACTCTTACCTCATCCCCAGGCTCTGCCAAAGACTCCAGTGCCCTGCCCAAACAGGGAGGGAGAACAGAGGAGCCTGCAGGGAAAGAGTTGGCATGCAAGGGTGAGGATGGGGACAGTGATGGACATGAAAGCAAAGCGCACCTATCGAGCCAGATGGGGGGCTCGGAAGGAGAAGAGGAACTGTTATTAGGGGAGGAGGAAGATGAGGTGGAGGCAGAAAGTACTGCAGTGGCCTGTGGTGGTAACAGTAGCAGCGGCGGGGGTGAAGCGGGGGAACCAGCTGTCTCAAACCAAAGCATTTCCAAATCTCCTTTATTAATGCCTAGTAGCGCTCTCCAGCCTTCTGCCTGCACCTCTGCAGTCAGTTCCACACTCAACAGCAACGCCCCTGCTTCCACTTCCTCCTCTGTCAAGAAAGAGGGTTCAGCTTCAGACGGTGGGGGGAGGACCTCAGAGCTCCCTCTGAGCTTTAACTGCCAGGGGCCTACTGTTCCCATGGCAATGGCGGCAGCTGCCGTCAGAAGGAGCGAGGATGACACTGCTGGCACTTCCTCCTCACCTCTGTCCTCCAATGCTGCTGCTGATGAAAGTGCCAATCGAGATAGTGCCACAGCTCCAGAACCAAATGATTGCCCGGCAGAGGGAGAGGAGGAAAATGGAGCCCTTCTGCACCATCACCACATGCACCACCATCATCATCACCTCCACCCTTCATCTCATGGCCACTCCCACCCCCTCCCAGGGGGCTCCTGTGACATCACAGGAATGGGTGAGTGTTCACAGAACCATGGGCCTGGTGTCAGCGGAGGGAGTGGGGTAGAATGCCCAAAATGTGACACCGTTCTGGGTTCCTCACGCTCCTTGGGTGGTCACATGACCATGATGCATTCGCGCAACTCATGCAAGACACTCAAGTGTCCCAAATGCAACTGGCATTACAAGTACCAGCAGACGTTGGAGGCCCACATGAAAGAGAAGCACCCAGACTCTGGAGGCTCCTGTATGTACTGCAGCAGTGGTCAGTCCCACCCTCGTCTGGCTCGTGGAGAAAGCTATACCTGTGGATACAAGCCCTTCCGGTGTGAGGTATGTAGCAGGGGGCTTCCAAGGGCTGCAATTTACCCTTCCTAAGTCCCACCCCTTTTTGTTATGTGCTCTAATGACAGTTGAGTGAGCTTGGCACCCAGCGGTACCTCAGTTAACTTCCTGTGTCCTGTACTTGAAAATGCTATGTGCCTGATTTTTCTCAGTTGAAAGGAAGATCAAATTTTGAAGATGATGGTCAAAAGATGTTGTTGGGGGACCTAAAAAAAATGACATATATTCAGTGATGGTGTAACTAAAGTTTTTACTGATAAAAATGTGGTCCTACCATAAAACGCCTGCTTTAAGAATGGGGTTTGGTTTGTTAGATACCTGAAATACATACCTAAAGATTCAATAAAGTAGTTGTACATGTCAGGGATGTCCACTTTGATGGACGCAGAGTGAAAAAATGTATTTCTCAAGTTTTTTTTAATGTGTTGACGCCAATCGTTTATCAGTTCACCTGACTGGCCATAAGATTTGGGTACCTAATGGCTAAAATGCAATACAGACCCCGCAATTTGTATCTACTGCCAGTTACATTAAAGTGGTTGTTTTCACCCACAAAAGGGGTAGCCCATGATGTATGAGTTAAGTACCTGGATGGGCTGCTCTTATCCATCAGTGTGTCTACATGTCCCCTTTAAAAGAAAAGGAGAAAGTTGTCCGAGGTACCATGTTTGCTCAACTGTTATTGAGACTTACTAAGGGTCAATTAAAGTTACTTTTGTGCTGTTGATTTGTTGAGTCATTGAGACTTTTATAAGTTGTAAACTGCAATTTAAAAGTATGTATATATTACTGTATTGCAGTTAAAAAGAAAATGTCTTATATTTTGTAGGTGTGTAACTACTCCACCACCACAAAGGGCAACTTAAGCATCCACATGCAGTCGGACAAACACCTGAACAACATGCAGACGCTGCAGAACGGAGGCTCCATTGCCTCTGCACAGGATCAGGTGTTTGGACATACCCCAGGAGGAGTGGTGGCTGTCCCCTCAGTGACCCAGGCCAGTAGCCATCATCCTCCCCATCACCATCCTACACAGTCCTCCACCCATATGGCTGGACCGTGTGGGGCTCCCTCCCCGACCAAGCCAAAAAGCAAACCTACTTGGCGGTGTGAGGTGTGTGACTACGAGACCAATGTGGCGCGGAACCTGCGTATCCACATGACCAGCGAGAAGCACATGCACAACATGATGCTCCTCCAGCAGAACGTGACTCAGATGCAGCATGGACGACTTGGATTGGGAGCCATGCCCTCGCCCTCGGAGGCTGAGCTTTACCAATATTACCTGACCCAGAACATGAGCCTTCCACCAGGCCTCAAGATAGACCCAGCTGGAGCTGAGGCCCAGTTCCTGATGGGGAGCTTTCACCTGGATCCCAACATGGCCGCCCTGGCCCCTACACTTGGTGAGCTCAGTTTTGCCTGTTTTACCATCAGAAATGCCTCTAGCTGTCACAAAATCACCAAGTACAGTTCAGACCTATTTCTTTCATGTGGTATCTGTTTGATTTCGACTTTGATCTTTAATCCTAGTTCATCAGTTTACTCAAACAGAGAACCTCAGAATCAGGTCCATTGCCAAGTACATTTTCACATACAAGGAATTTGGCTTGGTGTTTTGGTGCATAGCAATACACATTGTAATTTGACAATATAAAGAAAGATAAAAAGCAAGTACTACAAGTCAGTAACCATGTATAGAAAATCAACAGTAAAACATGGAGAGAAAACAAATTATAAAATGCAATATGTTATGTAAATGAAAGAGCTGCATAGGTTTTGTGTAGGAATGTACTAACCAGAGAAAGTACAAAAGTTAGTGCCAAAGTAAGAATATTTGAAATAGAGCCAGACAGATATATTGATTGGCCAATATTATCTTCCTGATACTGGCCTAGCACAGCTATATCAGACTATATTGGTGTCAGTGTATATGTTGTCTGATATCTTTTACTAGAAAAAGTTTTTTCTTTTATTTTTTAGTTTTATACGCAGGATTTTATGTATATTTGATATGTTATTTATAATAATTGAAAATTAAAGTTTATAGTGCCCTGATGTCATTTTGGAGTTTATATATAGAGATAAACAATATCAGCCGATATATCAATAAGGGAATTTTTGACCTAATAAGCGAATCAGCATCAGTCCCAAACAGCCAGTATCGGTTGGGCTCTCATTTGAAATGTGTAAGATAGTTGTCCAGATGTAAAATATAGTAATCCACTTTCATTCACATGTTATTCACTTTTTTTTTTTGAGTTAAACAACACATCAGATGATGAGCAGGAATATCCACATATTGCCCCTCTCCACTGCCATCTATGTGTTATAGGTACTTCACCATTTTAAAGTTTTGGCAGCTGGTTTTCTTTTTCATGCCCTGAGGTATGCCTGTCCTAGTGAACTTGACATGATTTTGTCATTTTACAAGCAGAGTGTCACTGAAATGTCAAGAGGGAGAGCTGAAAGAAAGATGATCCATTTGAGACAACTTTACTGGGGGGCTTACCCCAGACCCTCTCCATACTTTATGTCACATCCATAGTAAAACCTTCTAGCTCACAAGACCAGTCTGACAATTACTTTAATCTACAAATGTAGAGCTATAAATGTGCCAAGTAGCATTCAGGGGCTCAGAAGTAATTTGTTTCTCCTCTCATACAGTCGTCTAAGTCACTGGTTCCCAACCAAGCGGTGTAAGAAAACTGTTTTATTTTTTTAATATATAGGCCTATATCTCAGCATTTCATTCATTTATGTGAATGAAACTAAATGGAATTGTTATTTTTAAAGTTCTGGTTATTATTTAAGATATGAACTTTAAAACAAGTCTCACAGGATAACAGTGACGACCTAAACACAAACTGTATTCCCAGAGTCTTCACTCTCTGTAAATAGCTTTGTCCTACATTATAAAAGTACACACTTATAACCACCAAAGAGCTAATAGAAAAATAGCCAATCTTCAGGGAGAAGAGAATACTGATATTCATCAAAAAATTGTTATTAAGTATGTATATTTTTAAAAAAGAAAAGAAAGACAGTGAATTGTATAAAAAGTTCCTCAAGAATAAGAGGAAAGCTCTTCTCTGATGCAATATTCACAGGAAATAATCTTCTCAAAATGCTTCCAAATCATTTGGTTTACACAAACTTTATGCAGGTATTGTGTTCACTATTTGGGTTTATAATAGTTTATCAGTTGTCCTGTACTGTTATTGTTAAACATTGTATGTAATATGAAATATACATAAAATATTTCACTTAGTCAGGGGTCGTCAGTTTACTTGATAATAGAAAAGGGGCCCCATAAGAAAAAAGGTTGGTCGGGCGTTTCTGCTCTTAGTGACACTGTGTTGATATAATTGTTACTGAATTCTGAAGGTCACTTTCTGATACCCAGTTTTGCTCACAAAAGGTGAGTTAAAGGACCGAACGTCTCTGTTCTTTTCTCCCTCCCCTCCCCCTCAGGCAGCCAGCCGTAACCTTTTTATGTCATTATTCCCAAACTGCTGCTGAACTTCACCACTGGAGTTCTACATTTTTTTCCAACATTGTAATTGCAGCTATAAATTTTATCTTGGTCAAAGAAGGGAGGTTAGAGGGCTCAGCATGGGTAATTCAGCAGCATAGCAGAGTGTTTGGCGTGCCAGTTACAACCCCGCAGTTTGTACAGACTTGTCTCCAACTGTCGCCAGTTCAAAGACACAAACAAGAATTGATTGCTGTGACTAATTCTTTTTTCCCTCTTCTGCCATCTGGTTCATTTTCCTGTGAGGTGAGTTGTAATAAGCATGTTACAAGGAAGGAGGCCGTGATGACACAGTCTGGGCCCCATAAACTACAGTGGTGTCATCCTTGGTCACACTTTAAGGAACTCTTAAAGCCATCATACACAAACACTCTGATATTAAGTCTACAGTGTGATACAGAGGACTCAGTAAATCTCTCAAGAGAATCTGCCATCACAAGGAGATCTCAGACCAAGCAGCTAAAGTGAGAGGTGTTCTTTCATGCCCTCACTGTGGATTTTTGACTTTTGAGTATATTGCCAAAGAGATAGATAACAAATGTTGACCTCACATGATCTCAGCCTCCTGGTAATCCTCGTTCCCAAGACTCAGCTACTGTAGTGAAAGGAAGATATGAGATGGAGTGCAAGAGAGTAAGAAAGAGGGGAGGGGGATGTGACTTTTAGCTGTTTGTGCTGGAATTTGTTTCCTATTATCCACTGTGAAACAGCACAAAAGACAAGTCAGACAGCTATTTTCTTATTGTGAATAAGCAAAAATGGTGTAGAAAGTCAGACTTTTTGTGTCAAACCTACTATTAGCATTCTGCCAGAGGTGGAAAAAGTACACATTGTGTTTTCTCAAGTAGAAGTACAGATACTTGTGTAAAAAGACTCTGGTGAAGCAGGAAGTACTGATTCAACTTCTCTACTCAAGTAAAGGTGAAAAAGTATAGACTCTGAAATGTCCTCAAAGTATAAAAGTAATAATTAGACCTCTGAAGAACATTTCTACCAGCTGTTTCTGTGCAAAGCTAACTGAACTTCAGCTTTTCCCTGTGGTTGAGTCTCCCTCTCTGTCTGTTTTGTCTTGTTACATTATTTATATCGTTGTCATCTTTCATCTTGTTATGTCATTTAATCTTTTTGTCTTGTTACATAATTTTTCATGTTTTTAATTTGTCATTCGTGTTATGTCATTTTTGTGTTTTTACATCTGTTGTGCATGCACTGATGGATAGACCAAGAAATTATCTTTTCTATATGTAACTGTCCTGTCCATTTGTTGATGCAAACTAAAAAAATCAAGTCCCCTCAGATGCATTATAACTAAAGAAACAAGTCTGTTTTGAAAATGTAAGGAGTAGAAAGTATAGATATTTGTGTTAAAATGTAGTGAGTAAAGGTAAAATGTTGTCAGAATAATAAATACTCAAAAACAGATACCAGAGAAATCTACTTAGGTGTAGTGACAAATTATTTGTACGTAGTTACTTCCCACCTCTGCACTCTACAGTATTTTTGTACAAACATGGATCCGGGTTGACATATACACCAAGAACCTACGTGAAAATAGATGCAAAGCCACAAATGAGAGTCTTGCTCTAATGGTCCACAGCCAGAATTTAGTGAGGAACAAGATCCTGTTCTGTGCTAAATCATTGAATCTGCATAGTAATGGACCATGAGAGCCAGGTAGAAATGAGAGATGTAAGTTGCAGGGAAATACAGGACTGGGATAGCGATTGGGCATGCATGAGCATCTGTGTGTTTGTAAGAGACAGAGAGGGTAAAGAGCCATGACTGGGGAGCTGGGTCTGTGAGTGATTTCAGAGGGCTTCTCAAAGGTCTCCCTCTCCTGGCTATAAAAACTCAGGTAATGGAGAAAAGTCCAAGAGCGGGCCGCATACTGCAGCAATAAATAAAAAGGAGCTGCTGGAATTAATTTAGTGTAAAGCCAGGCAGGGTCAAGCCTGCATGCTCAGTCTGGGCAGTGAAAGATTAAAGATCAGCAAGCAAAGGCAAAAACTGCGGCTGCTCTTACCTCATTTTTTTAGTATTCATTTTTAAAGTCGGGCTTTCCAGACTGTATAGACATCAGTTCTCTGGTAGGTGTCATAGGATATGTGCTCACTGTGTGTTTTTTCCCCCTCTCCATCGTTTAGACTCAGTACCAAGCAGAATTAATCTGTTAGGTGTCCATATTGATTTAGAGGCAATCTGGGGAGAAAGAAGCAGAAGAAACCAAGCAGAGAAGTGGATTTTTTATATTATTATTCAGCGAACAAGGGCCAGGGATTTGATTTACAGTAATGTCGGCTTGGGAACTCCTTAGTTCTTCAGTAATGATAAAATAACTTGCTTTTTCTGTGGAGCTCATGGCCTCTGGAGTTTATTTACAGACAGGCCATGAAAGTGCACCAGCCCAAACAGGGCGATGTGTAACGGGAGGTTTTGGTCTCCATGGAAAAGTCAAGGCTGTCTTTCTCAGCTCAAAGCAAGGATAGCAATAGGCCCATAAATACATACATGCAAATTATCCTCCATGCAATATCATACCGACAGACGGAGCATGGTTTTTCAAAGTTGAACAGCCTTACTCTACCAGAGATTTTATTCAAGGTGACAGTTCTGATCAGATCTTTGAAAACTGAACTATGATTTAGACTGTAAGCTTTGAATATGTCTACCATAATGATAAGTATATGCAACCATCTAAATACTTTTTCCCCTTTCCTTTCTTTTTGTCTGTTTTTGTGTTCCCTGCACATTCTAGTAGGTGGGGACATCCCTATGGACGTGCGGCTGGGTGGTGGCCAGTTGGTGTCCGAAGAACTGATGACCTTGGGAGAAAGTCTATCACAAACCAGCGACCCCTCCCTCAAGCTCTTTCAGTGCGCTGTGTGCAACCGCTTCACCACTGACAACCTGGATGTGCTCGGCATGCATATGGGAGCTGAACGCAGCCTACCGGAGGAGGAGTGGCGTGCTGTGGTGGGCGACTCTCACCAGTGCAAGTTGTGCCACTACACCACTCAGCTCAAGGCCAACTTCCAGCTGCACTGCAAGACAGACAAGCATGTGCAAAAGTACCAGCTTGTGGCCCACATCAAAGAAGGAGGCAAAGGGAATGAGTGGCGCCTGAAATGTGTGGCCATAGGCAATCCAGTGCACCTCAAGTGCAATGCCTGCGACTACTACACCAACAGTCTGGAGAAGCTGAGGATGCACACGGTCAATTCCCGCCATGAGGCTAGCCTCAAACTCTACAAGGTTAGTAGTTCTCTAGCTTCTTTATCACACCCACCACCCAACCTTGTCATGGCAGTGTATCACAATTTTCACATCATTACTGAATCTATATATATAAATTACTGGTGGAAAGACTGTGTACATAGGTAGGCTGTGAGTAGCAGAGATGTTTATTACCGAAAATCAGACATTTTCATGCAGTACAATAGCCAACATTCAATATGTTAAAGGGATAGTTTGTTGTGGGGTTGTATACGGGACAGTGTATTATCTACAGTAGATGGTGGTCAGCATATGTGATTTCTAATCAAAAAAGGCAGTTTGAAGGCAAAGAAAAGCAGTGAAAATAATCGAAATATAGTGTACACTTAAGCTGATGTAACTTTTTTTAGGTGGACCTTTTTAAGTGGCTAAAATTCCTTTTTGTTGCTGACCCTTTTTACATCAAATCATTCCTTAGCTTCCATGCTGGTACTCCTCTCTACTTCTCCAAACTGATGCTGTGTCAACTGGCAGCATCTCATACTACCCCACTTCAAATAACACTATTGCACTATTTAGGTGTTATAAAGAGACCAGTGAGTAATATGTTTGTGTCATATTTGGAGTATTTATTATCCAATCAAACTTTGATGAGTTTACACAAATGGCAAAATGTGTCCTTAATCCTCTCCCTGCTAACTTGATATGCCTCCATGAGGCACAGTAAATGTTCTGCTGTTGCCCACACTACTGAACTAGCAGCTCTCCCAAGGCATGAATGATAGCTTTGTAGTCTAACTCTTGCCTTCCCAGTAGTCATACAGAAGCAGGGCCACAGAGCTGCCATGAGAAGAACATGGCAGGTAAAGGTGGTTTGGAGGCTTAGGGGTGAATCACTTGGAGACGAATGAAGAAGTGTGAGGAGACAGAGGTTTGGTGCTAATACTCCTCGGAGCGGGAAAGGCTGAATCGTTCTCGACAGCCGTATTGATTTTTGCTGGACTTGGAGCTTCACCTTCTCCTCTAATCATTCCATAATAGCCAATGGATGAACACTCTCCGAACAAATGGCCATAAATCTAACAGGCCTGATTCCACTTAGGTACCTATCCTGTGTGTCTGCGGCTTCGGCCACTCTGCGCTTAACCCAAACTGGCATAGCTGCACATGCACACACACAGACAACAGAACACATACAAACACTGACACCATGTATGCCCTGAAAGCCTGCGCTACATACACACTCACAGAATCTAACATATAACACGGTAATGTTCACAGTCTCCTCGAAGATGCTGCCTTTATTTATAATAAGTCCTCTCCATTGTCAAGTGTTTGACTCTTAAAAAGTAAACAGGAAAAAACTATTTAAACAATTCTATTGCTTGACACTTTTGTATTGGTATCTTAGTATATTATAGTCTGACCTCTTTTGGAAAGGCATGAGAAAAATGTGCTGCTGCAAGCATGTTGTTTTAATCACATTAAAAACTAAGCAAAAGTGGTCTGTTTAAACCCCCTCAAAAAAGCAAAAAGGCTATCTTTTGAAAATAATCCTGCATTATGAATGGTTCCTCAGAACCATTGGTATGACAGTCTTGTTTCCTGTCCACAAAGCCTTTGTGCTGAAATAACAGTAAAAGAGAAAAATCAATTTTCAGTGTTTTGTGAGAAGAGAAGGTGTAATGCAGCCCTTGAAGGGGCCAGGGGACACAAGACGTATTAAAGTTAGAGTTCAGATTATTTGATGCAGGGTTGTATGAGGTACTTATCTATAGTCAGTGTATTAGCTACTGTAGATTGTGGTTGGCATGCCCCCAGTTTGGAGAAGCAGAGAGGAGTACCAGCACAGAAACTAAATAATACACTCTTGTGGACAGGGTCAGCAACAAAATTTAAGAGGTCCAAGTAAAAAAAAATCCATATCAGTTTAAGTGTACGCTATATTTAGAATATCTTTACCTTGCTGTCGGACAGCTTTTTCTGACAGTAAACTGCCATCATAGAAGCCAAATATTGCTCTCTCCAAACCAACCAAACTCCATAGGTGAAATCAGTCATTTTACCTCACAAAATACAGGAGTTGCCAGTCTACCACTGCCTTGAACGGTTAGTTTGTTTGTGCATTGTGCATTGTATCACTTCTGTGTTTTAAAGGGATAGTTTGGAATCACCAAAGTCACACAATAACACAAACAACCTAACAGATGGAGGCTGCGAGAGACAAGCTTCTCCTGTGTTCTGTAAAGTAAAATTGTTAATTTTGCCTATGAAGTTTGATTAGAGAGCAAATTTTGGCTCACATGTTCCTGTCAAAAAAGGCGGTGAAAAGGTTTTTTTATAGTGTACATTAAAACTGATACTGGTGCTTTTTTTTTGGTAGGTGGACATTTTTAAGGGACTAAAATACAATTTGTCGCTACTGTCACTAATACACTGACCATCAATAAAATAGTCCAAACTATCCCTTTAAGGGAAGAATATGTAGCTCGGCTTGTCAGTCCACGACAAACGAGAGGGCCACAGGAACTTTTTTTCTGATGCACAGAATATTTATAGATACATACACATGCAAATATGCAACACAATCTGCAAATGTGTTGAGTCAGTTGTGAGGCAGCAGAAAAGCATTGCAAGATATCCACGGTCATCCTTTCCTGACCTTAGCTGCTGGACTTATTGGCCCACATTCCAATGACAGTTTCATATTAGACCAAAATAGACAGGCTTTGGCACACTCTCACACCTTTGCAGGGAGAGACTTGTTTTGTCTGGCAGGATAGGGTACAATTTATGTTACATTATCTTTGTGCTTTCCACTTTGCTGTGAGCACAAAAGGCAAAAGAGAAACAGTTTCCTTTCTCCTCAGTGTCTTTTTCTGCGCATGATTTTTAAGAGAGAAGAGACATATGTCATACTGCTGCTCAGGCTGTGGGGGATTAAATATGTACAACACATCCAGGCATGATCATTTTTTATGACTTAAGCCTCTTAAGATGGCTCCATATTTCTTAAGACCAATTGATCTTCTGAGTACGAGTGTGTGCATTTGTCCAGAAATTACCTGCTCTCTCAATCCAAGGCCACTGCAGCCCTCATGAACCATCCTCATGTTAGACATGACTCAAAAACAGAGATGAACATGAGCTGACATGAATTATCACAGCATTTTATGACTCACAAATGTGATTAGCGGACAACAAATACATGGTTGTGAGGCTTCTCGGCAGCTCTGGCTCTCCACTTGACAATGTCACAGTCTTCGTACAGTGTTCGATTTACTGTCCTGGTTGAGATACTGGCGGGTAGAAACCCACAGCTGCCCACAAGCCTGTAAACCCAACTCTGTATATTATGCAAAGACGAAAAAACGAAAATCACCATTTATTTATTCCTCCCCGAAGAAATCTGATGCAAATAGCACCATTTTTAACCTTTTTGGGGAGAAAATAAATCATCAAGTCAGCATAAACAGACTGTAAGATGTGGGAGATGCTTGGGACACTTCACCCAAATCAAACTGGTTTGCATTAAACAGGCCCTTTGTGTGCACAGCTCCATATAAATTGGAGCCTGTAATTACTGGAATTAAAAAGGAAGGTTTAAACTGAGGGCTAAACTGGATGGGATAATTTGAGAGTCTGTGGTATGCGGCCCATATTAGGGCTTTCTAAAAATATCACCCCCACCACCCCATGTATTGGAATGTTCCAAAAGACCACAGAAAGATCCAGCGAGTCATCCTGACCGCATGGACCACCACACAGCGGGGGGTGATGCTGTCTTACCCCTGGGTACTGTGTTTTCAGTTGAAAGATACCCAGTCTGAGTGCTGTGTGTGCTGCCAACACACTCCAACTTTCACCTTCTCTTTTTCCCATGGATCATAGGGTTTTTAGTGGCTCTGATGACAACATGATGGTCACCCATCTGCAGAATGGTCACTCCTAAACACAAACAGATGTTTTGTTCTGTTGCAGTATGCAGATAACCCAAAAGTTTGTGTACTGTATGTTTTTAGAATATGTAGTTCTCTGTTCATCATGAAAAAACCCAGCTTTCATTCCCATTTTACAGTTAGTCACGTACATAATAAGTGAATATGATAGCCCTTCTACCAGCAGCAGCAGGCCTCGGGGCTTGGCTATGTGTTAGTGTGGAGGTGAGATGAGTGGAACTAATCCAGCTCCCAGGCCCTGGCTGCCCTGGCCAGACAGAATGGGTGGGGCCTAACCAGGCCCAGCCACAGGCCTCAGCTTCCAGTCAGAGGTTGGGGGAAAGGGGAGGAGCATGGGGGGGATAGCTGGCTACCTTCCTTGTCTCGGGGGCCGGTGCAATCGGCGGTAATTGAGATTGATTGGATGTTATTTTTCCTCTTGCAAATGTAGTCCATTAGCTTGGCACATGCATAATCAGTTTAGAGCGCAGTTAGCCGAATGTAATCATGTTCCTCGGTGTCTGCTAGCACAAAATCCACTCCAGATGCCGCTTGGCCATGGAAAGAAAGGGAGAAAGTGCCGTCACTATCAGACGGGGAATCTTTAACCAAGAAAGTCCTGACACCCCTCCCTCTGTCCTTGTCCCGCTCTATTGAGCACACACATAACTGTACAAACTTTTCACCTATCTGTCTCTCTGCCTGACACGCACAGTCACACCCACTGTCTGCTCCCCACCGATGAGAAACAGAGCTTTTGATCACATGTTCTGCACTTTTAACTGTGCTAACATAGTGTTAAGTGGAGCCCAGCGGCTGGCCCATTAACGAACACAATACATCTGTATCTTGGATGGAGTTACTGCTCTTATTTTACCCTTCAGTGCAATCCAAAAGAATCAGTGAACACTGAGGCAAGAAAATGTCTACACTCTGCAGAGAGCAAATAATCACAATGAAACATAAGAGAGGAAAAGAGGCAGTAATGTAAATGAAGGGATTAGTGGTTACATGAAAAGGCATTAAGGTGTTTCACTGATGATCCTACTCAGCAGACGCACTGGATGTTCAGACACAGGAATGCAAGTCGTGATGACCTCTCCCCATTAATGATCATAATTGCTGGGATTGACTCCAATCCTCTTGGACTGTGCAATAGTTTGTACTTGGGTTACAACTACATATAAGTCATAGTTGTATTTAGGGTGGCCAGATAACTATGGGTGAAATTCAGGATAGGGGGTTGAGGGTGCGTGTGTCATGTCAGAAAGATTAAAATACACCAACATCATTTGTTATTGATATTATAAAGATTATTTACAGATTCTGAGGATGATTAGCAGAGGTGACAGGTGTGTTACAGTCATTTTAAACATACTTTCAGCCGCTAAGATTGTCCTTTTTAGTTTCCAGTGACTGTCCCATTTTACCTGAACATGTCATCGGAATGAGGTTGGGGTTCTTGTTGTGTTTTAAGGGCCAAAGATTGTAAAGTATTTTACTTGGCAACATATTTTCTTCATAGAAATTGACCAGCGATCCTTAACAACTTATGAAAATAACACTAAAGGTAGTTTTCAGAATTTTAGGTGGTTTTCTTGGTAATCCACCAAAAAATGTTTATGATGACTGAAACACATATTTTACAAAAATGAACAGGAGATGTTTTAATAACAGAAAGCACAAATTATAGGTCATATAACTGATTTGATCATAATAATTTAACAAATGTATTGGTTGATCATATTATCTATTACTAAAACTATTAATTTTTGTGAGGAACTGCTTGTAAATGGGGACTGTCCTGAAACAGTTTTGCAATCAAATAAAGTTCTAAGGTATATTTTGGACTTGTGCAGGTAATCAGTTCTGCTGATTTGGACTTAGGCCGAGTTCCCACTAAATGACAGGATGGCTGATTTGGTTATCCCATATGAATTTTCACATTTTTTCACATCAATAGCATTATTCGTGCAATCTTGGTTCCCCTCACTGCTGGGACAGGGTAGGCACTTCCCTGTCTATAATTCCCCTCCCGAGCTCTTAAACTTTTCAAGGATTCCCCAGTTGCGCTTGACACTTATCCCTCTGGCCAACATCAAGACAGGGATTGCGGCAGGTATTGTGAGATGTCCTCCAGCGAAATGACGTCTAACGGGCGCCTGGCCTTACCCACTCACCCACCAGACATTTCTAAGAAGAGGAGGGATAGGAGGAGGATGGAGAAACAGACAGGAGAGAGTGGGGATGGGGGGGCGACAGGAGGGTTGGAAGGATAGATACTCTGCTAATTATCATGGCTAGCCTATGATTGTTCAGTAATAGTGCTCAGTGGGAAAGGTTGCAGCAGTTCCAGGAAGAGCTGAGCTCTGATTTACTGGTACTACCGCTCTAATAAAGCGCTCGCTGCACATCCTGGGAGACAGCCCATTCTCTCCTTTCACATGCACAAGCGTGTGAATGCACACACAAACACACACACACACACACACACACACACACACACACACACACACACACACACACACACACACACAGCAATCTAGTAATCTAAAGTGCCAGCAGATGACAACATAGGGGCTCATGAAATGTATCATTTTAATTGAAGTTCTCATAATATGATTCGGTACAAGTGATGCACATGTGCTCAAATGGCATAACATCACACAGAGGAAGTATTTAAATTCTGTATTGGTCCCTGTAACACCTCCTCAGTCAACACAGTCATGATCCTGGAGCCCGGTTATCCTCTTTGTGTCAGTAGTTGCCTGCAGGGTGTTGAACTCTTGTATCCTACCTCAAACAGATCTCAGTTACTCTGAGTGGTGGGTGGAACAAGGAAGGAGTGGCATACAACAGAAAATAAGGGTGGACTGACTGGAGAGAGGGGCTGTCAGGCAAGTAAGGGGGGCTAGCAGGGCTTAGTCTTTGGCAGTGTGCAAGAATTTCACAACTCTTCTAGCTCCCACCCCTTGAGAAGGCCGGGGAAAGGGTCGGGCTTTGACCCGTGGCACAGCTGCTGCTGCTGCTGCTGCGGCTGCTGCTTTTGCTGCTGCTGCCGCTGGTGCTGTTTGTATGTGCAACTGCCCTACTGTGGGTGTTGCTGGGATTTACAAAGTGACAGTGAAAGAAAGCGAAAGAGGGGGAGCAGAAAGCTGCTTAGACGGGGGAAGGTGGTCTTTTCCCAGTTTTTTTTTTTTCTTTTTTCTTTTCAGTGGTTGTTTACGACAATCGCCAGAGTTAAATGGGCCCAGTGCATAGCAGAGCAGGTTTTCTGTCTTGGGTCTGTGGTGGAGGTAGAGAGGTGTGTTCCATCACACAGAGCTATACAGTTGGTGGATTAGGGAAAGGACAGAGATGATGTGTTACCTTATCAGCTGGGAGTTGGAGATCCATGGTCATTGAGTTAATAATAGTTTGTTTTTGGACAGGAGCAGCAGAGCACGCTCCTGCTAATGTGCAAGGGAGCTGCTGTTCCTGTTATCTGCAGCCCGATCAGCAGAAATGGTGTTTGAGGAAGGAAAGGAATCCTTTTGTGACATGAAGCTCATCACAGTTCAGGGCAGAGATCAGTTCCATTTTGTGTACTGTAGGTGATTTTGTCAATAAAGGCAGTGGCGTATGGTGTTGATTAGGGATGCATAATTAATCAAAATATTATTATAATATTATAATATGGCCGAGTGCAACACCCAAATTCACAGAAGCTGCGATTTTTTGATAAAGGAATAATGTGTAGTCATAATAAAGTATTGTAGTGCTGCAGAGATGCCCTAGCCTAAAAAATCTTTCTCCACATGTAAGAAAACATGTTTGTTTGGTACAGACCCCAAAAAATGTCACGTCATCATGATTTTAAGAGCTTTTTCAGTGAAAATGAAAATTGTGATGCAAAATTGATCATTCCAACTAATTGTGGTTCATATTGCAATCACAAAATCTCTCAAAACAATGGCATTATTATTCTTTTACCATCTTGTGCAGCCATAGTATAGATGTACAGTTTGTACCTCCTATCAGGTTCCCTCTTTTTACAGACAGGACACAATTTCTAAAACATTTTTCCTTCCTTATACCTTTTCACCCTTCTTCCTTATCTCCTCAAAATTAACAAACACGATAAACACAAAAGAAACCAGCATGGATGGTGAACCAGTGGGTGGTCTAGAATAGGGCTCTGCTTAAGGTTAAATATCTTTAATCCAATCATGCTGGAAAACTAAACATTCTTCTCAGCTAAATCCTCTGTCTGCTTCCACCACCCCACTCCATGCAAAGTACCGTTATGTTAATGTTATTGTCAACACACTGATTGACTTATTAAATCAACAGATGTAGCTGCCATAAAAACAAAAGACACATAAAGCTTCCCAGGCTTAAATTTGTCCTTAAATCATGTAATTATGACAGATGGTAAAATAAAGTTCTTCCCTTTGAAGTGATTGTAGGAGATGAAGGCATTATTGAGAGGACAATTACATCTTGGAGAAACTTCTTCCTGCACCAACCGGAGGGTCTCTGTATCTAATCTGTGTTATGCCTCTATCTTGTCAAGATGATATTACAGACACATCAGTCATAGTCCTGTCTTTTTACCACCCCCACTGCAGAGATGCCAGACAGATAGTATCTCTTTTGCCTGTTTAGGATTTCATGTAATCAGCGGCATCTACAATTTCCTATGAACATATTATGTATTTGGTAGTCAAACTGCAGTAAAATGAGCTGCCATGTCGGCTGAAAGTCATTATATTTACATGTACACAAATAACTAAATTACTATGAATGCCCACAATAAAGTGATTGATGAAACTCTTCTCATGCTTTACAATAACCAAACTTCTCAGTAACCAAGTTTACACATTTTGTTTGATGGTCAAGTTAAAGGGATAGTTTGGAGGATTTTAATTTGGGCTGTATGAGGTGCCTGTAAATAATTAGTGTATTAGCTACAGTGGATGCCAGTCAGCAAACATATCATCTGCTAAACTGGGGGCATGAGGCTAATGCATGTACTATAATAGTAATAATAATAATAATAATAATAATAATAACTTCATGGTTAGTGGAGATATTTTTTTATGTGCTGGGGCTATGGGTCCTCTGCAGAATCTGTGGGTTCAACACCCGCCTCTGGCTGTGTGTCATTCCCCGACTTTCTCTGCCCTCATCCGGCCATATCTTCAGCTGTCCTATAAAATTAAAGGCATAAAAGCCCCCCCAAAATGTACAAAATAGATAAAATGATAATAATAAAAACTTTATGTGTATAGCACCTTTTGGATAAGTACCTCATACAATCCCACATCAAATAATCTGAAATATCCCTTTAATATCTGGAATTATGCGTGGTTGCCGACAGGCTCACAAGAAATAGTAATATAGTAGAACTTAAACAAAAACAACTACTACTACTAATTTTGTGACTTTTACTGGTCTACAGACCACCTTAATGTAAGCTCTGTTTCTTCTGGTCTTAGCTGAAAGATGAAAGTTGCTGCATGAGATTTGAAGGACTGATAGAAACCAGACTCAGCTGCTCATATACTTTAATGTCATGGATGTATTTTGAGTGCATGCAAACACACTGTGTAGCTATCATGTCTTGAATGAGGTGTCTCACAGGTCTTTTTTGCCCACCCGGTCATCAATACATCTGACGACCTTTAGCCACCACACCTGAAAGACTAACAGTGGCAATTGGCAGGTAAACACTGCTTTGATGGGGCCAGATGTAGGCTCCTGTGAATCTCTGTAGCTGCTAAGCTGAAGGGATGGAGAGAGTGAGGCTGGCAGGCTTACCGGCTCTGTGCCATCAATACATCAGTGGCTAAGCCACCAGATTAATGGCCTCCGAGTGGTCAGGGCCACAAAACTACTCAGCTCTGAGGTCTGTGTTCAGTGGAGCTGTACATGAAAGCAAGGTAGGGTGAAGAGACAGATGAGGAGAGGGGAGGAGGTCTTAGGTACCAGGATGAGCACAGAGGGACCTCTATTCTGTTTGGGTTTGGCCTACAGAGTAGAGTCATGGGACAGATAGATTTTACAGAATGATGGATATGTGGCTCTGGCTGTTGTTTCATTCCACTTGACTTGTAATCTTCCACTTTGATTAACTAAACACAATATTATAAATAGTATTACACTATGTTATATACATGTATTTATAATTTAGTTTCTAATCACAACATATAGTGCATTTGACAGCTCTTTATGTAATTGCAAAACCAGCTGGCTTTGTTGTTTGTTGGACGGCAGCCGGACTCAAAACCATGCCTGATTTACAGTACTGCAGCCATTTAAATTGCTCCTAAGTGCACAGAGCATGTACTGCCTTTGTTTTACTCAGGTTTTTCTTTGTTTTAACAAATCTGCCCCTAAGGTCTTTCCATTTTGTGGTGCATCGATTACTGTTGGATTGCAGAACTTCAGCAATTTCTCGCCTGGATTTCATTGGCTGTTTGTTGTTAGTGATGGGTCAGAGAGATGCTGATGCCTGCGAGCACGCTCTCCTCAAAGAAGTCTATTTTGGATGGGTTATGTAGCGCAAAATCTGATGCGAAGTGCTCTGTGCGGTGAAAAGTCCGCCTCACCTCTCTGTGACCACCATCAAGGCTTGAGTAAAAATTAACCATCCACCAGTTTCCTGAGGACCATTTTCTGGGTAGTTTTTATTTGAAACGGTGGGGCCTCAGAGGCCTTTTTCTGTAGTGCCAGGAGAGAATAGCCTTCCTGAACTTCATGGCGCTGCTTGTCCATCCATGTTTTGCCTAATTGCTGTGTGCTGGAGTTCAGCGTTAGAACTGGGAGCTGTAAATCTATCAGTGTTATGCAGACAATGTTTTCTCCAGATGTAGAAGAAAAGATTTCATCCTTTTGTAATTAAGCGGTGCAGCCCAGGGTGTCATGCGGTTTTTATTGGGGGCCCTGGAAAAGATCATTTTGCACCTTGTTTTCTCATCAGGCCTTTTATTCTTTTACACAAAAGATGGATACAATGGAAAGATGAAAATGAAAAAGTAGCAGAGAATAGAATCTCTTGTTTAAATTGTAATATGGAAATTACTAGCTAGTGATGTAAGAGGTAGCGATGGGGAGCGTGGGGTGGAGGGAGGCACAAAGGGGACAAAGGCGTAGTCATGGAACCAAGGCAATTACATAGTTCCCCAGATGAAGAATATCAGAAAAAACACTTCTTTTTTAACCCCAGGAATGTTCCCAAATGTTATCTTTCCCACGGGTGCTGTCTTCTACACCTGTGTTCTACTTTAAACTCACTGCTGGAGTAAAGGAGAGGGGGAGTGAGTTTAGGAAAAGTGATAGTGAGTGAAACAGAGAGAGACAGCTTTAAGAGTTGGGGACAAGAATGCTCTTCAGCTTCTCAAGGGCACCGATACTTTATGGCCTTCACATTCCTTCATGACAAACTGATGCCCAGAATAGACTGAGTGGTGTTGAGGGGGAAAAAGTTTAACTACCCTGCCTTTAAGCCCCACCCCAACATATCATCTCGGTTCCTTTCTCACCTTCACCTTGGTCTGCTCCGTTTATGTGGCAAACCTTGGGGTCACACTGTCTGACGCTCTTCTTTTACTAGCCAAAAAGCTGGCACAAGAAAGGCACAGAAGTGTACAGGCTTTTGTTCAGTATAAGCAGTTTCACACATTTGTGTTTTATAAAGTCCTTTTCAATCTCATGTTGATTTACAGAGGCCTCTTTCCTCTGAGATCTCTTCAGACAGCAGAGGAAGTCTCCACAGCCACTGAGCTCCTCGGCTCACTCCCAGATCATACGCTATCATCCCTCACTGCCTTCCTCGCCAGCCCCACAAACTCCTTTTTTATAATGTCACCACATTCAATCAACACTAGCCCTAAAATTAAGGACTGCTGAATAATTCAAACTCGGATCCTTCCTACAGATGGCCCATCTCTGTCACTAGATAGGAATTTCCTTAATTTATGCTTGTTAGGTTGGAATAGTCGTGTTGAAATAATTTGAACCATAAGGGCTGTCTGTGCAGCTACTGTTTAAATGTGAACTCTGGGAGCCGTTAAAGTTTGAACACGAAATTGTGAGATCTGGAATGCAAATTATTATTCAAATGATCAATGTATTAATTTGCATGCTGAGAGGCGTGAGGGAGAGGGAGAGAGCATCTTAATAAGTTCTGTAAAGCAAAGTATTTTATTATTTGTTGATGTTCCAGGAGTAAGGGCGTATTAATTTTGCAGTTGTGAGTCCCAGTGTGACCTAAATCTCTCTCTATTTCATATACACACATACACCATCAAAATCTTGTGCCTTTGTGCTCACCAATGTTAAGAAACACCTTCCTGTTTCTCAGCAAGCACCATTTCATAGATGTATAAGAAAATATTATATCCTGATATTGTGATACATGCAAAGCTTCATGGCAGTTGTTCATTTTGTGTTGTGTTTAAATCCCTGACCTCTTAGATAGCAGTGATGTAATCTTCATTGTTCTTACTGTAAGTAAACTTTTCAAACTCAAATTTTATGCACATGGAGGTATGTTCTTTATACTGACAGATTTCCTCAAATTATATTTAAAAAGGAATATATCTTACAGTATAGCAACATATCACAATATGTTACAGGGTCAGATCTAGAGAGGATGGCAGTTGCCATCCCTGAAAGATGCCTCGCCATGTCAGCTGCCACCCCAGTTTAGGACAGTTCTAGTTCAAAATATATATATGAAAAGTTTTGGCTGGAAAGAAATGTACAAGTCTAAAACTCTGAGGTCAGAGTGCAAGTGAATGCAGCTTGAGATTCCAGTCTAATGCAAAATTTTAGTGACCTGACACATTTTATTTTACATATTATTTTGATGGGCCTATGTTCAATGAAAAAAGATACACTTGGAAAAATGTTTTGAGTTAGAATTAAATTGGCATATATTTGCCACCCCTTAAAGTCTCCATGCCACCCCATGAATATTTCTCTAGATCTGCCCCTGCATCGTGTTTTGTATTGCATCAGCAGTTTCATGTCAATACACAGCCCTATTTCACAGATGAGTTATATGTGATGTGAAGATTACTCCAGGTCTTGAGATGGTGTTTCTTTTACAGGGTGGTTATATAGCCTCTATGTTTTAATTTACACTCTTTTCTAATATATTTTCTCTTTGCTGTATTTATCAGTAATACAAAGCCTTTTTATTTCTCTAATGCAGATAGTTTCAACTCCAAGGTTTTTTGTTTTTGTTTTTTGTTTTTTGCAATCAGCTCCTTTTAGCTCCTGGATAGATGAAATGTCAAAATGTCTGGAGTTATGTGATATTAAATAGACTTAAACCATAGACTTAAGCCTTAAGCAGTTGAAACTGGTTGAGTAAAGAGCCAAATAAAGGCAAACCCTTCAGAACACGAAATTACTCAAAAAAATCTGAGATTTCAGGACCTGCTGTTTATACTCCGATTTCCTACCATCTTCTCTTACACTTCAAATGGAGCTTATCATTCAATTTTCCTCAATTTACAACTTCTTCTCCCTTTTTCTTGGGCGCAGTTTTAGTATGTGCTTTCATTACCGAGTGGTTGGGTGAAAAGGATGGAACAATTTGGTGATAGGTCTTTTGGTGTTTAGGATTATCTTTGATCTCCAGAGATTTTTGATTCTTTGAGTGGTCATATTAGATCAGGGGCTAGTTTGTGACAGAATAAAATGGGGTTGAAATGTCTGGATAACATAAAATATAGAAAAACATATGTGTTGTTAGTTTCATTCTCATAATTCATCATTGAAGGATTGAGTGTTCTATGGCAGAATGCTAACCATGTTGTGTGCATGTGGTTAAGAGGGATCAGTCCTTACATCTGGAAGGGAGGTTAGGGCTCTTTAGATGAGAGCTCCAGCATTGCAGTATTCCCAGTATTCAACTTAACTTTTAAATCATTAAACATGATGAAGCCATCTCCACAAAGTCAGGGGTTTATATACGAAAATCAAACACCATCTGCCATCTCTGATCAGAAGCAACAGCCATCAGGCCAGGGTTACCAAGGCAGAACAGGAAAAGCCATTAACTGCCAATCACTGCATCGATCGACAAGCCAGTCCACCACTACCACCCCCTCTCTACCCCCACCCGCCCCTGCCCACAGACACACACATACAGTTCATCAGCTTTTACTGTACACACATACACACACATACGCATGCACATAGCCTTGCATAAACCACTATCTTTATGTGCACCCGGCTGTGCTACGTGATGGGTAACATTTGGTGGAGTTTGTCTCTTTCCCGCTTGAACCACGTTATCTTTTAAATTATCTCGAGTCTAGATTGCAGGATCAACATTCTGCTCAGTTCAGATAAAGGTTGTCTGACTTTTTTTTTTATATTGGCTCAGTAAACCCAATGTGTTACTTGAAGGACAGTCGAGATGCCGTTCAAAAGATATTTCCTTCTGAGCATAGGTTTGTAATCTCCTCATTACCGAAATGCATCTCAGTAAAGTCCATTGCCCTGTCAAAATGAGAGCAGACACTCCATTCTGCTTGGTCTCCCTCCACATTTTTTGGAGTCAACCCTCAGATAAAAAAGGGAACTAATAGAGTCAGTGAAGGGCAAAAAGGAAAAACACAAGATTGATTTTCTTTTTTCCTCCATTTTCAATGGTGTCGCTAGAACTGAGGGTCATTAGAAGAATATTTACCTACTTCCCAATTTAATAGAGACGCTGTATATCAGAGTGATCTGGATCAGAGGTCAGGGCTGGGGGGAGCAATTAAAGTGTATGGATCCAGAAGCTCCAGGCCTGTCCTATTGTGTGTGTTGTAGGCAGAAACAGATAGGTGAGCTAAAAGGGAGGCAAAGGCAATATGTATTGAACATGGCTGTATTAATTAATTGATCTTTGTTACTGATGAACTAGTGATGCATTAGTCAGGGGCATGAATGCACACGGGCATACACTTGCATTGATGTCTATGGTTTTGTTCTTGATTTTGTACATACAGTGCACTCACATCACATTAGTTCAACTATTGTACATCATTTCTAGAGGTGTCACGATTCTTGATTTTGAGGTCACGACTGAATTTGATTTTTCTATTCAGTCATATTTTTTGTAGCACTGACAGCTATGCCGTTGTTAGACTATAAAGTCACAATCTGTAAAGATCAACAGATAATTATCAACAACTGTCATTTACATTTTCAAATTCTAATTTTAAAAAAGTAATCTGTATGGTGGCACCTAGTGTGATTAGAGCTGGGTACCGAACTTTGATACATTTAGAAAATGTTGTGTCATTCAATACAAACTTTTGATACCTTAGGAGTAAATCCAAGTTGTGGTTTAATTTTTTTATGTTGTGAAACTGCTTTGAGTGGACAAATACCACAGTGCTGAAACATACTACAAACAAGAGAGTTAAAACAGACAACTTAAGTTTAACCACATTGTGGTGAATAAGTTTAAATTTTTTAGCATGTCAAGGAGCCAAAAATTTACTAAAAATTTGTACCATGATGTGTATTGTAATTTTCATTTAGTTTAAAGTGGACTTTGGTTGTTGGTATCAAAAAAGTATAGTTCAGGAAGTGATATTGAAGTCAAGGTATTGCAACTGGTACCAGTTTTGAAAAGTTTTAAACAATATCCAGCATTGTACAGCATTTTGTTTATAGAAAATTTGTTTTTTCTTTTAACTTAAATGCACAAAATTTACATTCTCCCACTAGGGGTCTCTCACAATAAAACAAGAACAAAAGATATAGCTGATGACATCAGAATTAATGTGGGACCATGGGAGCTGTTCTCTTCATTGTTAAATAACCACTATTGCCGATGTAAATCTGACGTGAAACAGGCTGAAATCATGTTCATGACCGAGGTAATATTAAAGTTTTACTCATATTACATTTAGTCACCTGCGACGACTTCCTTTCTCATTCTCTGACGTATCCGATTCATTGTATCTTTTCCTGAACATTATTAACATTATATTAACTAGCGGCTAGTAGGAAATGTGCTGTTACTTTGAATAAATAGCAGATTCCTCTGGGTTTGAGCTTTGTTGAACATTCAAATTAAATTCATATTACATAAATATCGTCACAGCCCAGTATGGTATAGAGACAATTTTTACTGCGATATCACAATGTTCAATATATTGTTACATCCCTAGCCATTATAGATTTCTCTTTTATTTGCTGTCTTTTTTGTTACTTGCTTGGGTTGGGTCAGCCTTCTCTGGGGCCACACAATAGCCAGAGACAGAACAGATATGATGGATGTGGCCTGGGGCCTATGCACTCGCTCTGCGTCTGCGGTGGCCTCATCCACACATCAGCCACAGGGAGAGGGGAGGGAACACAGTAGGGCGGGAGGGAGGGAAGGAGGGCAGAGATACAAACCAGACCAGCCATTTTCCTCGTTCCGCTCATAAATATTTGTGTGGCTGATTTATAAACAGTGGAGCAAGAGAAGAGATCAAAGTGAACTGTAACGCTTATATAAAACCGGGGCTTTTTCACGACACTGCCCTACACACCACGCTCGTACCTATTAAAGACACTGCTATATATCACCAGGCATATTGGCAAGAGTGCTGAATGGCCACTCACACTTTAGAGCTCGGTCTTCCCCCAGTTGTGAGTCGAGTTCTTGTACCCTCTGAGGTTCTCAAACACTAGTTAAAGGCTATCAATAAGTGTTACAGCTAAAACTCAACCTGCTCTCAGCCTGTGTAAACTCCCCCTGAGGTCAGCGGCTTCTTAGGTGGATTTTAAATGGCTGCAGTAATGCCACACGGCCATATTAAAACATAGCAACGCAGAGAGGAGTCACCCTGTCCTGGTGGTAGAGTAGTGTTTGTCACAGTAGACAGCTGCACATGCTGATTCAGGCAACCAGCTGGCCAGACGCAACACAAAGGCCAAGCCTCCTGTACGGCAGAGAGGAGTGATTAGGGTGGGGTGAGACACTGTGTGTATACTGTATCAATGTATGTGTTTGTCGGAGTAGAGTGCTGCCTTTGCATAACTTCATGTGTCCAATCACTGGCAAAGACACACACACACACACACACACACACACAGAGAGAGAGAGAGAGAGAGAGAGAGAGAGAGAGAGAGAGAGAGAGAGAGAGAGAGAGAGAGAGAGAGCCATACTAGGAGCAGTGCAGACATTCCACACCTACAAGCTGTGTTTACCTCGTGCCCCCCCATCCCACCCAATCATACACACATATATCTCCCACCCCCACCTTGCTTCTTTCATTCCCAGCCTGGGTGCAAATGTGGGGGAGCAAGAGGTGCTCTCCTCTGCCTCTGGCCCTCTCCCTGATTAAGAACAGTTTTGGCTGACAGACGCAGCCGAGCGCCATGAAGATGGCTGTTCGTTCCTGTGGGAGGGGGAATAGCATGTGTAATGGGAGAGAAAAGAAGACCTTTTTCAAAGCAGATTCCCCCCTTTGTCCACCAGCAGGACAGGGTGTGCTCAGTGTGGTGAGGCCTGAGAGAGTCGCTGCTAAACAGCTTGTCTCTCTGTCAGTCTGTCAGTGTGTGAGTGCCTGGAGTCATATGGTTCTTCCAGCTGTGGGAACACGGTGGCAGTATTTTTTTAGACGCTTCACCTGGCGCTTACGTAACACGTGTTCAGGCTGTTGTACGACTGCATTGTAAAGTTTTCTAGTTTGCCCCTGAATCACAAGTCAATTCTTTGATCATGGTTTTATTGTATGTATAGCATATCTGAATGGTTAGTTACTTTCCACCACTGCTAAGGGAGACTTTGACTAAGTACATTTACTCAGGTACTGTACTAAAGTACAAATTCAAGGTACTTGTACTTTACTTGGTTTCCATTTTATGCCACTTTCTACTTAACTACATTTCAGAGGGAAATATTGTCCACTACATACATTTATCACACAGTTTACTTTTCACAAATAAAAACACATAATATACTTAATTATTATACTTAAAGTATAAGATAAGATGTACTTTATTGATCCCCCATAGGGGAAATTCAACTTGACACGACAGTACAAAAAGTAGTAGTGCAGGCGAAAATGTAGTAAAATATATATGTATATATATATATATATATATATATATATGTGTGTGTGTGTGTGTGTGTGTGTTTGTGTGTATATATATATATATACACACATGTGTAATGTGCAAAAAGACAATGTCATACAGACTGTAATGTGTATATGAATATAGTCTGTGCAAATGTCAGTGTCATATACACTGTTATATACATGTGCAATAACCTGTCATTTTACCTGAGTGATGGTTTTGAGTCTGTGGGTGCTGAGGATGTGATGCAGTACTGTAATCTACTAGTAGTGTTTTTTTTTTTTAAAGTATCTAAGTATTTCAGAGTTATCTAAAAATGGCTCCACATTGACAAATTACAGCATTGAAATGCTCTTACAAGTATTCAATAGTGATAAAATAGAATGATATAATGATATATAATAGAATATTCTATGATAATATAACCCTGTGAAAGGAGCAATTCTGCATAAGTACTTTTAGTTTTGATACATACAATATACATTTTGTTGATAATATTTCTGTACTTTTACTTGAGTAACAGTTTAAACCACCGTCCCTCAGTAGTGTGAGGGTAAGCTGCTATCTTGAACAGTCTTATATGTTGCTGTCCTCCATACATTCTGCTTCATGTATTATTCTGCTGTATATATTGTTTTAGGCATGTGAGTTTGATCAGGTAGGCAGACATTGTAGGAGGGTTTGCGGAAAGTCGACTGCAGATTGTCTTACCCCTGGTGCGTCTGAGTTTCTGTGCAGGGAGTTCAAAGTCCTGCTGAACATCAGAGAGCTGATGCTGAGTGAGGCTGACTAGCTGCAGCCTGTGGTCTGGGAAGGGTTACTGAATTATTACTGATGGTTTCAGGGGTAACTGTCCGACCACAGGACTGGGGAATATTAATCATTTATTTGATTGTCCGCATGTGCTGATTAATCAATTTGAGTAGGATCTGCAGGATTAACTACCCTATTATTCCCCTGTAAGAACAGATAAGAGATAAGGCTTTAAAATATCATATTCCATTTATCATTTATTTTTAGGTCCCTGCTGATGAGGGTGAAATAAAAACTGAGGTGAGATTAGGCAGAACAGCAACATGGGGAAAGTGTTGGGGGAGGAGGATGAGAGAAGCAGGGATGAGGAGGGAGAGAAAAAAATCTCTTAACTGCAGATTTTAGTACTTCAGAAGATGGGAGAAAAGATACAGCTTTGTATTTCTTCAAACATGGCACAGAAACCCAAGTTGTGCAGCTGGGAGTGAGCGAGCTGAGAGAAAAGGGGGGCGGAGAGACAAGAGGAACAGGAAGTTGATGGGAAAGTGATAGCTGTCTCCACCTGGAGTATAGCCTGAGCTGTGTGTTAGGAGGGAAGGCAAAGCAAGAGAAAGGAGGGAGCCGCTGCAGTTGACTCCTATCCTGTACTCTGGTTTAGGTAAGTTTGGCTCTCATACCAAGTATAGCTAGCTAAACTGATCCAACAATGGCACGATTCCTGTTTACCCCACTCACTATCTATCCAGTCTATAAATTTTCAATCTGCCAACTGTTTAATGTGTTATGTCATGTGGTAATGCCTTTGATTCCAACATGCCTCCGTTTGTAAATACAAGAGGCACTCAAAAGGCTGTGGTTTCTTTACAAGCATGGCGCCCCCGGCGCTTTGGTTGGGAATGCATTGAGAGGGAGAAGGATTGGAGGAGTAAGGGAGGGAGTGAGAGGTGGTTAGAAACTGTATACACTTCCCGTTGCTCTTCTGCCAACCCCTCTCCCTGCTGCCTCTGGTTGCACAGGCAGGCAGGCAGGCAGGCAGTGTGTGAGAAATGTGAGAGGGAGGAGTATATCCTCTCTCCTGGCTGAACACAGCTCCGTAATTATGCACTTTTCAGCAGGTTTTACCTTTAACACTTTCCTCCCGGGGTTGAGATTAGTGCTCACCATGCTTGATTTACTGCACAATTACTGAACAAGAGCTCTATGTAATCAATAAACAGGAAGGGGAAAAGTGGTAGGCTTTGAAGTATAGTTTTAGATTTTTTGCACGATTGAGCAGTGTATATGGTGTAGCCAGTAAGGGCAGCCTGGCTGTGATGCCAGCCTGTGAAATATCTATTATATCAGGCACGCCTCTTTGCTTTACCAGCTCTCTAAGCCTCTTTACAGTGCTCAACTACTGGAGTGGAAAATGACATCTTTTTTTCTGACCATTGCTTAACACTGAGGTCAGCAACAAATTGTCTAATAAGGACATTCCTCCAAAACATTAGATTAAAATCACAAGTTGTCCTATAAAATTTGGGCTTAATGTGATCTTATAACTTACGTGCACAAGTTACATGAGAAGAGACACAAAGCACTCTTGTGTGGTAGCTTGCTTTGCCCTGTATTAAATGTCCCCAAATGGGCAGCCAGCACAATGACCTCCATGATGACACTTGCTAATGGCATGAGCAGTTATTTTGGGAAGCTCCAACGACTGGCCATCACAAGTCTTTCTGGGGCGTTGTAAAGCTTTTTGCCAGCATGGCCAAAGCAATACTCCTCTTCCAATTAGTCTGGCCTGTGTTTGATTTTTAGTGATGACAACTATATCTCAGCTGCAATTATGCTGCACTGGGAATGATGAGGGTTTAGGTTATTGATCCTTGATTGATCATCCTGATCAATGAGCACTTTTGTTTCTCTTTTTATGGAAAGTGCAGTTATGTTTTTTTTCTTTTGCTAATGAGCAGGCCCAACAGAATGACCCTGTTAAGAAATCTGTGTTAGCAAGGCTCATATGTATTAGTGATAGAGTTGTCTATACTCACGGGAAGCTGCACAGAGAACCATTTTTCAACGCAAGTGCACTCTACCTCCCTGTGGGCATAGGTCAAAGGCTACCACTGGTCTTATGAAGAAGAGGAAATAAAATTTTGCTAGAACAGCTGTGTCTTTTCTGCATTTTAATTAAAGAGTTCTAATTTAAAAAACGTAATGGCTTAAAGGCCTCTTACTGAAGAATGAACAGAGGATGTGTGTCATGATTTTTAATTGTATAAAGACCCTGACGCTCTAAATAATCCAAATTAAGAAAGCAATGGTAATTTTTGTTCCACTTAAAGGAGATATCTGTAATATACTGACTGTAATTCATCATGAAATGACCATGATATGCCATCAGATATCAGGGAAACATGCTAAATTTAAATACTGGCTTTTCTGACAACAGCACTACAGCCGTGGTGTCCTGCTTTGATATTTCTATTCCAGGCTGGAATAACTGTTTTTATTTGCCTATTTCATGTCAATTACAGTTCAAATTGGTGCCGATTGTTCACCAAAGGAGTTAGTGTCTGTTTATGAGTCATCGGAATTACTCATCATCATTATTAATGATCTTGTAGAAGGAGTAAATGTCTATAATGTTTAAATTGAGTAATATGTTAATGGAGTCTGGCAGGCACTAAGACAGGCACTGAACTCAAACTCCAGAGCGTGTATTTTCAGAGCAGTGGGCTTTTTTTTTCAGAATAATGGGCTTAGCTTTTTCATTGACAGACAGTTGACAGTTACAAAAACCTGAGCAACTTACAGTGGAGGATTTATTATTGTCAGTATACAATGTTGCACTTGACTGGCGCTCCTGCAATGTTCCTGCAGCCTGCCTGAACTTCCTCACGTCTGGAGAGGAGAACAACTCATTTCAACTGTAGATTGTATATTAAATAGGGATTCAACCTACTTAATATACAGTCTGTGGCTCCAATTGTTATTTTGACTACAGCTCTCATTTTTGGATGCACAATTTCTACATATTGCTCCTTTAACTGTTTAACTTTTTATCTGTAGTTTATTCTCTACAGCAAAAGTGCAATGTCAAGGTTTCACTCATTAAAGTTGCAGCTTTTTAGTTGCTCGGTATGGAAGAGTCGACAGGTGAAACTGGTGGGTGTTTGGTGTATGAATTGCTTGAAGAACCCTCAACAGTAGTTTCACTCCAACAAGGTACTTCATGTTCCATGGAAATAAGCCCACATATAGGCCCACTCTGTGTATTCACCTCCACTCAACCCCACTCCACCCCATTAATTTTCATTTTAAGAAGAGGACCTCTCAAAGGCCATGTTGCTCCTTTTGTCAGCGCAATGCTGCTAATAAAGATAGCTGTGTAAGACTGGGTTAAATATTGACACTGGCTGAGCACATCATCACTGTTTTTAATTAGCTGGCGTCTCTAGTGAGCTTGTGCGAGGGCAGTGCATGAACAACTAAACATTTCCCCTTGCAGAATCTCAAAAGCCCTCTCCCCAAAACACATTTCTATGAATTTTACATAAAAAAGGATGCAGGATAGTCAGAAAACATACAGTGTTACAGCTATCGCAGCCTTATTGCGTAGCCTGAAGCAGCAACCAATTATGTGGTAATGAAATATTTACACTACCAAACTGAGAACGCCAGAGGTGAAAGCTAGATAATACAAGCCTGAGGAGGCTGTATTCTGTGTCTTCTCTCTGCCGTTACGTCAGCGAAAAGGTGGAACAGGAGATCAGCTAATGACAATAGGCTTATAGGAGCAAGAGCGTGGGCAGACCTGGAGTTCAGTAAGCATAGCTCCTGGTCACCCTTATTGCTGTGGGCACATTTGAGGACTTTTTCTAGGTCATAGTAGCTGACAAGGTGGGAAGAGGACACATAGTCGTAACACTTACTCTCTAGACGGACACGTCACACATGTTAAGTTTTACCTCTGGAGTTCTTTTGACTTCTGATGGCTACTCCCTCACAATGATATGGCAATGAATCTGCATTCACGGCATAGTGTGATGTTTGTTCTCGAGGACTAATTGTGTTTGGGTAATGTTCCTGCTCTGAATTTAATTCTCACTGACTGCATTAATCATTACAAGTGCTGTTTGCCTGTATCTTAATCCAACACCCCCCATCCCCCGACTCACCGCCTCCCCTTGCTCTTATAGGGGCTGCTTCACCTCCACCCTCTCCAAACTCTTTCTTGTCCTTCGTTCCTCCATCTAACAAGCATTTTTTGCTGCCCACATTTGCAGTCGTGGCTCCACAAGGCCGTGCTGCCATTGTCTGGCTGGCAAGTGACAAATGAGAGGCAGTGAGGTGTTGGAGGCTCTTGTCAGCTGTGTTGGCACAAGGCTGCCTCTGCCTTTACCCTACTAACACATCAGTGACCTACACTACAGCCAGACCAGATCGAGGCAGTCAGTCATCTTATTCTTTTCTAGTAAGCGCTCATGCTTACATAGAGGGCTGCAGGGATGACAGTTTGTAGGCAAACCCAGATGTTAATGTTGCTCTGGGTCCCTCCACAAATAGCCAGCAAAATTTTTCAATTGGATTTTGGTTTAGTGCAGAAAACATTCAGCAGAGAACAAAACCTTATGGTACTTTATATTGTAAAGTAAGTAACAAGCTAATGTTTGGCTATAAATGAACTATATCACTGTCACGTGACCTCAATGTCATCACCACTAAGTGTTTGTCGTGAAGACATTTAGTGTCCCTGACAACCTCATTTAGCCACTTGTAATTTACTAGCATTTATCGGCAAAATATGACGTAAATGTAAAATAAGGTTTGTAAGTATGTTTACATTAGTGTATAATCACCTGAAAATAAGAATCTTTGTGTTTTCATTACCTTAGACGTTTATGTTTACAGAGGGTGTGGGTCACAGCAGACAAACTAAATACTGGCTGTAGATATGGACGTTTTTTGCGAGTTTTTGCAGCCTCTTTAGATTCTCCAACACATTTGAATACATGCATACCGCAAGCTCAACACTAGATGTCACTAAATCCTACACACTGGTCCTGTAACATCCCTATATAACTCTTCAGACAGCCAGTGCAGTACCTTTCTGACATTTCTGAGATTTTACTCATTTTCACATGGAAGCCATTGATGTACAAGATGATTGGTAGCTTTAGGTGTCCATAGCCTGACATCATCAAGCATTGCCATGATTTGCATTGCTAACAATAATTCTTCAAAGGAAGCATTCAAAAAGAAAAAGCTGTAAACTTAATTACACAGTCAGTACAAGACTCGTCACGTTAGATGTGATGTCGGACGAATTTCTTAGCCAGAAGACAGGGAGTGGTTCTCAACGTAATATTAGTGGCCTCTGGATGTAGTCATCTCTGTCTGCTTGTGAGTGATATTCAGATACTGGAGTACTGAGAAGTTTAAAGCAGGTGTGTGTTTTTTCCACAGACTTGCTTGTTTTGTATCTCTCTTATGAAATTCTTATTGTAATCTTCACAGTTTTAGAGATAGAGATTTTCCTGTTTTCTTAACATCACTATCACAGCCAAAAGACTCACAGCCTGTTCTTTTTCCTCTCTAATGTCATCGCTGTTATTATAAGTGTTAGCAAAACACTGATGTAATGAACTAATATTCACAATCTGAATCTGAATGTCTCGGCCTGCTGTGTGCCTCCTGTTTTGCTAAAATGAAAATCAAAAAATGTTCTTCCCCAGCCCTGTACAAGTAATTATTGTCACCGCTGTCCAAAATGGAGGGTTGTGATGTTGACACAGTGCTGTGTGGGTAATGGAGAGAAGGGCCAGGGCAGGTCCTGATTTGCCCCATTCAGCTTCCAGATGGTACCTTGCCAGTACACATGTCATCAAGTGGTTGTAACAGTTGTTTGGGTACCCCCACGGCTCCACCCTGCTCTCGCCTCCTGCAGGCAGACTTATTGTACTGCAATTTTGGCAAGCTCCTCCCAGCATGGCTTTCATAAAAGCACCAGGAGGTTAAGCTGTTAATTAGCTACTGAAAGAGGAGGCCAACAGCTTGCTGTTAATTTGCTTTACTGTTTTTTCTTTTCTTATTTGGGAATTGACATCATTTCCTGCCTGTTTTGGAGTCATCACAGTGTGTCACAAAAGCAGGAGCGAGCTCATTAAGAAGGGGGGAAATGTGTTTTTCTGGCTACGATTAGAAGTGCACATTATGTATGTATAGCCATGCTTATCCAAATGTTCTTAATGAGAGAGACCCTGGACGCCAGCGTGGGGCTCCTGTGGGCATAGGCCCAGGCTCGTTATCACCACACAGGGCATTGATCTCTCCACCGCCCGCTTGCTTATCCTCCTCCTCCTCCCCTCTCAAAGACGGTGACTCGCACATGAATTATGTGGACGCATTGATCAGCTGATTGAGAGCTATTGTTTAGAGCCCTGGGTCATTATTGAAGGAGGGATTACCCAACTCTTGTTCTGTGCGTGCGTATGGGAGAGTGTATTACTCAGCTCCTTGTCACAGCACACATACTCCCCTTAGCTCACCTTAGATTTGCAACAGCTACACAATTGTGCACACACTTACACACAGAGCACATACAGCAGCCTACACAATCAACATGGCCCAAATGACTGCCTGCATTGATTGCCTTCCCTCTGCAATTATGTTCCCATTGTTTACTTTCTAGCATCTTACTCATTCAAACGGAATTCAATAATTATTGCTTTATTTAATGTTAAAGTAAGTAAGAGTGGTGGGTGTGGAGCACCAGTAGCTGTATTGTCTTTAAGTGTCTCTATGACCCCCCTCCCCGGCTACTTTGTTTCATGGGCCTGTGTTAAGTCATCCTCTCCAAGGACACCTACAGCGATCCATCTTTACCTCGCTGCCCTCCCTTACGACACAGAGGTCCGTTTTGTTTCTCTCTTCCCTCCCAGAGACAAATATGCAGCCTGTTTTTATTCACCGGTAGTGATGGATCATTGCTACAGCAAAGGCAGTAGAGGAAGCAACTTAGCACATTATTAAACAGAGGGACAGGATGCGGCAGAGAGGTGGCGGGGATTAGGCAGAGTAAAGGAGAAGAAAGGACAAGGGTGGGGATGAGGTTCAGGAAGCAGTAGGTAGGCAGTTCAGGCCTGGAATACACAGTCCCCCTTAAGCCGCAACCTAACTTTTAGGCATGTTGCAGCTTGCAGTGGCTAATTCAAAGCAGCCACCGCATTTGGCACCCAGTGGGGCCTCTGTGGTTGGAGCTGTTGTTCGTGCTGCTTGCTGGCAGGCAGGGAATCACAGGCCAAAACTGCAAGCACTCACTGACTCCAGTCACTCCGCTTTGCTTTCCTAAATAACCTGCTTACGTTCCAGGGGAATCCCAGAGTGCAGATTTATGAGAATCAAGTCCCCAGCAAATCTCTCTGCACATACACAAATCCAATGCTGCTGCCAGGAAGAGAGGGGTCATTACATTAAATTATTTTAATTCTTGAGACCCTAACCCTAATCCTGATCATAAAAATAATGTTTTTAAATTTAACATAATCTTGATTTATTATCTTCAGAATTAGGCAGCAATTGGGCAGCTAACTTTTCAGATGTTTTCATTTGGATACAACAGGATAATAACATATACTCTACTGTACATACATACAGGGCTTCAACTGCAACATTATTTTCATTATAGATTAATCTGTCAATCATTTTCTTGTTTAATCAGTTGGTTGTTTGCTCCATAAAATGTCAAGAAATGGAGAAAAATCAGTGTTTCCCAAAGCCCAAGGTCCTCAAATGTCTAGTTATGTCCACGAACCAAACATATTCGGTCTACTGTCATACAGGAGTAAATAAACCAGAAAATATTCACATTTGAGGAGCTGATAACAGAAAATATAGATTTTTTTTTCTTAAAGGAGAAATCTGTAATATATTTACTGCACTAAATAATAGAATGACCATCATATGTCAACTATAGATCATATATTAAATACAGAGTCAACCAACAACTATATTTAATATACCGTTTATGGCTCAAATCCGCTATTTTGACTGTTGTTGTTATTTTCAATTGCTAGGGTCTTACATATGTCTCTTAATTTCATAACAACAACTAATTGATTAGTCAACTAATCGTTGCAGCTCTACATTCATACAATGGCCGCAGTTGTCACAGAGTGAGACTTAAACCACATCAGGGTGTTGTTTTCTCCCTTTAGCAACAGTGTGCTTTTCAGCCTAGCAGGCAGGTTACATTGTTTCCCTTCAGAGTAAAATACAGTTACCTCATTGGTTATAGTTGCAGCTATGACATCACTGTTTGAATAACAAAGGTGCCGGATGACTTGAACTCAAGCCAGAAACTAGTTTGCGCATTTCTTCTCAGGTGGTAGAGAAAACTGTGCTGATAAAGAATAAAAATCTTCCCACTCAGATACGGCGACCGACCGATCTACTCTATTGCAGTGCATTGCATGGCATCAGGTGTGAATTGCAGCCATCTAACCTGTGTAAGCCTCCCATGAAATCCATGTATGCACGTGCACACACACACGCAGACACCAGCTTTTAGTGCCGAGAATCAGAGAGCCAGTTACAAAGCAATATCCAGGCAGATACTCAGTGGCTCTCTCACAGAGGGAATTTGGCAGCTCTCTTAGAATTGATAGCTATTTAGCTCACAGATAGTCATCTGTTTTAATGCATTAATTTTGTATTAACAGCACTGCCAAATTTAATGGTGGAAATTAGGGTCCGATCATAATGGTATGTGGCTGTGTGTGTGTGTAGGTGTGTGTGTGTGTGTGTGTGTGTGCGCGCGCGCATGTTTGTGTGTGTACATTTCTGATGTTCTCTTTGTCTATACTTTTGTATGTGTTTGTTGCGTGTACATGCTGTATTATACGGCTCCATTGGGAGCCATTCTTTGGAATTACCGGCTCTCTGTCTCCCTTCCACCCTTCCAGTAATACCCACCTCTATCTTGTGTTAGTTGGGCTCTCTCAGCAACCACACTGTTTTGTGTTAAAGGTGCACTTTTACTTTGCATTTAAGTGGATGGAAATGCAGATGTATGCAGTGCTCTGGGTGGGTGGTGAAACTGATACAGGCACGTATTGCCCACTCAGAGGGCAAGGTGCACTGTAGAGTTATGAGAGAGAGGATGGGGTGGTGCCCACACCGCCCCTGTCCCTCTTTACCTGAAAAAGCACAGAGCACTGCTTCAGCCTCCACAGAAAGAGATAAGGTGCTCCATGAAAGAGAGAGGCTTGAAAAACCATGATTGCATTTTTAAACTATGAAAACCAGCACAGTATAAAAATGCTTAGAACTGGACCTTTCAGGCATAAAACTAAACATGATCTATTATGTTAAATATAATTTAGAACATGTTTTAAAATGTATAAAATACAGCTGCAATGTAAGTTGATCAAAAGAAATGAGAATTGCCGACTATTTTGAAAATCGATTAATCCTTTCAGTCAGTTTTGTGCAAAAATACCAAACATTTGCTGGTTCCAGTTTCTTAAATGTAAGGTTTTGCTGCTTTTCTTTGTCTTCTTCTTCTTTTTTTCTTTTTCTTTTGCCTGGACCAATTGAGCAAGTGGGTCAGAAAATTTCTTTCCCAAAGTCAATTTTTACTTGCTCCTGTATAAATTATTTTATAAGAACTTATTAAAGAACAACAAAGACGGGCGGAGGTTTAGCTCGGTTGGTGGAGCATCCGTCCCATGTGCTGAGGCTGTTAGTCCTCTGCAGCGGCCGCTGGTTCGACTCCCGCCCTCGGCCCTTTGCTGCGTGTCATCCCCCTTCTCTCTGCCCCCTTTCCTGTCCACTCTTCAACTGTCCTATCCAATAAAGGCACAAAATGGCCAAAAAATAACTTTAAAAAAAAAAAGAACAACAAAGACTTAAGTTAATTGTCATGTTTGAAAATAAGTGAGTTGCCCGATTTACTTGTCTGACATGGCATTTTACTAGCCCCAGGTAAGCTATCAATCCTTATTGTTGAGCCTGGAATTCTAGACTAAACAACAATTATTCATTCAATGTGAAAATAAACAGCAGAATAATTGATAATGAAATTTATTGGCAGCGAACAGCAAATGACTTGCAACTGTCCCTTAAAACACTGCCTTATAACTACAATATATCTGAAGTATTTTAAGAGTCCTTGAAGGCGCCTACAATCTATGTATCTTTGTAATCTTATCCATTAAATCAGACCACACATAAAGTACATTCACATGCACGCAGCATGTCTCCCATGCCCTATTGAGAACATCACTGCATTCTAGGCAGGTCGCACATTTGTACTTGCTCAGCTGAATCTCCTATATGACTGCTGTAAATTCCCAGACAGTTCAGCGGTATTGAATCCATGCCACTGACCCAGCCAGCCCCCCACCCCCCACCCCCATTATGCTCCACAGCTCCCCTCCTGTTGGGGCCTCGACAGGGTGCTTAGAAACCCCAGAGCTGTGCCGACCAACTCCTCCCAGCTCAACATGACTTTTTCATTAAGCCGCCAAATTCCTGCACTCCAGTTGGAGGTGATTTATCAACTAGGGGCTTCATTGCAGGTTCATAGGAAACAGACATAGGCCCTGTCTCATGCATTATTATGTTTCACATTCAAAGTGTATATGCATACATGTGTGTGGATGATGGACTGCCAGCGTACTGAGTCCATACTGTGTTTGGGCTCTCAGATATGATCCTAAGAGTCTCTCACGTGGATAATTGCGTCGGAATCCAGTGAGAATCCATGTTCGAGAAAGTTACCGCATGCGATGATCAGATCAGAGGGTTTTTGTTCTCATGGGCCACGCTGTGCTGTTCTCCTCAGTGCTATGGTATCATTTTGCCTCAGCCCTCGCAGGAATACTGAATAAGCAGGGGCCACCTCACAGATCACTCATTGGTTTGATCTCTTACCTCGTTCACTGACTCCAAAATGCCCCAGACTGCCTTAGGTCATGGCTAGTGCAGAGATGGTGAAAGTAGTGGTTTACAGGTGTAACCATTTGACATTGTAGACAGAGCTACAAGCACTGGGGCAGGCCAGTTTTGGCCCTGTTGAGGCCATCTTCCTGGCCAGTCAGGTTTATAGTGAATTATGGCCGATTCTGGGGCAGGCGGTCTCAAGTTCACTCCTATATAAACCCTGTGCTTTTTATGGGAAACTATAAAACTCCCAGGGTTTTTTTTTCTACCTCCTGAGACTAGCTTTGAAGTTTCGGTCAGGTGCTGTCATTTTTTTAAACTTGTCTTCTTGTAGATTTTTGGAGCCTTGAGTCATTTGTGGCAAGAGCTCACTTTTTTTAATTCAAGACATCTGCTCTGACTAAAAGCAGTTTGCATGATGGATTTGGTGTTATCTATAACTGAATCTGTCTCTCAGGTTTCTCTCTACCTTGGTTCTGATGCAATATTTGTGCACAGAGGAAAAAGGAGGGGAAGGAGGAGGGCTCCCACAATATCCAGCAACACCTATTCATGACATCATGGATGGCTTAAAACGAGGCGAGAAAGGAGAGCACACAGAGACACAGAGCCTTTTACAATCACCTAATAACTCTATTACACCGAGCTGTGGGGCTCACAAAAAGGAGGGAAAAAAAACTCCTATTCCTTTTCCTGGAAGCGGTGTCTTAATGCACATTTTAGGTGTAGAAGTGAGAAATATGAAACCAAAGAGAATGAAACACAATAGCTCAGAAAACCCCATAGCAATATTACAATATTGCCAGAAAATTAAACATTAGGAGAAAGGGACAAGAGCATTTTAGGGAGGCATAATATTGTTATGACTTTTTTTTCACCAGCCTGTCAACACCTGATTTAGATGTAATGCGGTTAAATGTCTAATGTTTCCATTGCTTTTACGTTTCCAGCCGGTCAAACAGGCCATCCAGTGCAGGACAGGACAGTTCAGTTTCTTCCTGATGAATGGTTCACTTTTCTGAACATTTATTTAAGTATTAACCTGAGGTATAAGGTAAATTAACACAGGAAGGTTTATACTTTTGATAATGATAATTCATATTATTTAATATGGGATTTTATGAGGTACTTATCAATAGCCGGAATATCAGCTACAGTACTGTAGATGCCGGTCGGCTCTGCCCCAGTTTGTAGAAGCAGAAAGGGGCACCAGCACAGAAACTAAGCAATGTCCTGGTGTGGACAGGGTCAGCAACAAAACAAATTTAGGCATTTAAAAAAAGTCCACCTCAAAAAATTAATATTGGTTTAAGTGTATGCTATCTTTAGAATATTTTCAATGCTTTATTTTGCTGTCAGACAGCCTTTTGTAATGGGAAACCACTGTTATAAAAACCAAGTATTGCTTTCTCTCAAACCAACCAAACTCTGTGGACAAAATCAGTAATTTTACCTTGTAGAACACTGGAGTTGCGTGTCTTCCGATGCCTTGATCTGTTAGTTTGTTTGTATTACTGTGTGACCTCTGTGCATCTGAACTAACATTTAAAACATCAACCTTACACAATAACACAAATGAACTAACAGGTCGAGGCAGCGGTAGACCAATAACTCCCATGTTCTGCGAGGTAAAATTACCGATTTCTCATATTAAATTTGGTTGGTATGGAGAGGGTAATATTTGGTTTATATACTGTAATGGTGGTTTCCCATCAGAAAAGGCTGTCTGACAGCAACGTTAAGTGGTAAGAATATTATAAATATTACATAAATTTTAAACCGATTGATTTTTTTGTTGGAGCTAAAATTCCTTTTGTTGCTGACCCTGTTCACAGCAGTTCACTGCTCAGCTTCTGTGCTGGTACTCCTCTCTGCTTCTCCTAACTGGGGGCAAGGCCACCGGCATCTACTGTAGGTAATAGACTGACAATCTGTAAATACCTCATGTAACCCAACATCAAATAATCCGAACTCTCCCTTTAAATACAGAATTGGTAATAAAACCTGATCAAATACTGAGTAGACCCACTTTAATTATAGTCGTAAGCTTTAGGCTCCGTTAATGATTTGAGTAATTAGCTTTGTCTTACTGCAGGTTAATATCCATCAGTGCATTCTCCTTGATTAGATAATAATATTAAAAAATAATCATATTTTTAAAATATATTAATAAATAATAATTTTATGAGCAACATATTACAGTATACAATACAATTTTGTTCTCTCAGCATGCCTCACAGGAGACATGTGACCCAAGAAGATCAGAGCAAAAGGAGGAAAACTTTTGGTGATTGACATTGATTGCAGCCTCAGAAATCCACAGTGTGCGTCCAGAGTTTGATACTGGGAGCAGCACATGACAGGCATGACACAAGTGGCCATACCGAGTCTGGGGCTTTCATTGTAAACATGCAGAAACAACCCGTGTGATGCTTTAGGATAGTGGTCAATAACTGTGTTGCTCACACCAGGCCCAGCCATATTGTGTTGGCCTTGCATCATTGATTGAGCCGTGCAGGAGGTAATTAGACTGGAGCTCTGTGGTGTGACAAGAGGTCGTGGTGGTATGGTGTCACTACGGGGTGTTAGGCATGTTGTGACGCTACGGAGGGTGGGCTTGAAGGCTCGACTAGGCCTGCTGTTGAGTCTTGGAGGAAGTTCTGTGGTTGACAGGTCAATAGTGGTGCTGATTTCCTGTCCTCTGAAGGTTGTCCTCCTGTTGTGGAATGTTTCTCTCTGAATGTACTAAAATCCCCCTCCTGCCTCACCACCGGCTGACTTTGCCTCTCTTTCTCTATGAGGGAGCGAGGATTTAACTCGCCATGATCAATATTTAGTATCCCATGCGTGAAACAAGCAGATGTTTGGAGTTTCCTTTTCAGAGACGGGAGGCTTCTGTTGAGTGAAGGGGATCAATGCTCCCTTCCGTCTGTGAGGCTGTAGACCCACGGCTTCTGAAGGGTGGCTGATGCGATTCCTGCCCGCCCTTGGGCCCCTGAGATTTGCGTGCCTCCCAGGCCTCTCCTGTCCTGTTAGCCCACTGATACAGACACTCACGCAGACAAAGTGCGCAGTCCAAACAGTTGTCCTGAAGTGGAAGAGGTCTGGATGTTAAACAACAGGGCTGTGATTGGGAATTGATTTGTTCATTTGCCAACTGTTTGAGCGAAAGTGAGTCGGTGGTGCCTAGCCAGCTATCTGCCATCTACAATAACCTCTTTCTCTCTCTTTCCCTCTCTCCTCTCTGCTTCTTTCTTTCTCCATCTCTCTTTCTCTCTCCATCCCCTCCCACAGCACCTGCAGCAGCACGAGAACGCGGTGGAGGGTGATGCCTGCTACTACCACTGTGTGCTGTGTAACTACTCGACCAAGGCCAAGCTCAACCTGATCCAGCATGTGCGCTCCATGAAGCACCAGCGCAGCGAGAGCCTCAGGAAGCTTCAGCGCCTGCAGAAGGGCCTGCCGGAGGAGGAGGAGGACCTCAGCTCCATCTTCACCATCCGCAAATGCCCCTCTTCAGATACAGGTCAGAACCTGCCCCTGTGGCCCCGTTTTAGTCTCTCTTTGTGTGTGTCTGTCTTTGTTTTACTCTCCTGACTGTGCCAGTCAGTTGCTTGACACATAAACGCATCTGTCAGTTCCATTAAGACACTTTCTATGCCACTTTCTCTCCTTTACATTTAATTCTTGATAGAATTAGTGTTAACATTAATGGATAACATCTGATTGGTTTTGTTGGTTTCATTAAAAAAAAATATAAATTAGGTGGTTCAGCCATAATTCAAATGTATAACTAATAAGATAAAATGTATGTTTTTAGATGATATTCTAACTAACCAGAGGGGAAGATAAATTGAAAGTAGCACCACTGGGCTGCAACTAATGATTACTTTCATTATTGATTAATCATTTTCTCGACCATTGTCCACAACCCCAAAATATTCAGTTTACTGTCATAAAGGGGAAAAGAAACCAGAAAATATTCAAATATTTAATTCAGATATTTTTTCTTTAAAAAAATAATCAAAAAGAGTAGTCGATTATTAAAATAGTTGGCAATTAATCTATTGGTTGACAACTAATCAACTAATTGTTGCAGCTCTCCTGCAAGTTATGACTCTTAATTTGATTTGAACAATGTAACTTTATTTTTCAAGTATATTTTTGATATAGATATGATTTTATGTCATTATGTCATATCAATCACAGTAAATATTCTTGCTAAGCCTCCAACATTAAAACCAGAGGTCCCTATTAATGGGAACTGTCCCTTTTAGCCATTAAAGACATATTGAGACAGAGCATTAACGCCAGAGAAGGAGGAGCCGAACAACAGCAGCAGCTGCAACAACAACAAGAACACCAAAAACAGACACAGCTCCAACAACAGTAGCATGACTGAAACAAAGTGCCTCGACTGCTCATTTATTATGGACTGATTAGGAAGAGTGAGCTGTGGTCAATTAACACTCTTTCTCAGCAGAGATTTGGTTTTCCAATCACTTTAACTCCTGTGCCCTGACAAAGGGGCTCTATTGTGTGTCCCTCCAAGAGGGAACCATTACTTCCCTCGCACACATACTTGCTGTCTGTGTTATGCAGGGGGAAAAAAAAGGCCAGCCTGTGAAGACGCTTTGTTCCAAGGAGGCAGGGATAATGAAGCCAGCGGCCGGGAAATTGCGCAAAAGGCAGTCACAGATCTGAAGCAAATCATTAGAGAACATATTTAGCTGAGCAATTAGGGACAATTAAGCTTTCTGCTCGCTGCACTCCAAATATGTTAATGACTACAGTACAGTGGACAAGCGAACATGCAAAGGCAAGAGGAAGGGCCATTTAGGTTAAAAGGGTTGGGGGTTGGGAATTTACTTTTTTGTGTTCAGACAGGAGGAGTTGTGTTGCCATTTGTACTGGGTTTTTAAAAAAACAGATGTTGGGTTTATCAATCTTTTTTTCTTTTTTAAACGTTTGATGTGTTGCCCATGTTTGTGCCAGGGTGAGGGATCTGAGCCTTAGATTGGGTAATGGGCCCCTGCAGTGGGGCTGTGTGGGCAGTTTTATTACACACACAAACATAGACAGCGGTTACTCCCCTGCAGAGCTTCATCAAATTATAATAACCCTCACTTACTTGAACAGACTACTACTACATAGGAACTGAATTTTAACTTAAGTTGTCAGTTTGTTTTAGATTTAACATGTTTATGGTCAGTTTGTGTTTTTTGATGATCCCCCTTGTTCTGCAAGGTAAAATGACTGATTTTGCTTATGGAGTTTGGTTTGTTTGAAGAGAATTATGTGTACAATTAGTGTTCTACTATGTTTAGAATGTTCTCCCTGCTTTACTTTGTCATGAGACAGCCTTTTCTGATGAGAAACCGCCATTATATAAACCAAATATCGCTCTCTCCAAACCAACCAAACCAAACCAAACAACCAAGTTTGTTCGTGTTATTGTGTGACTTCTATGTTATTAAAGGTTAGTTTGAATTCACAGAAATCACACAGTTACACAAACAAACTACATAACAGATTTAGGCAGTGGTAGACCAGCAACTCCTGTGTCCTGTGAGGTAGAACTAATGATTTAATCAATGGAGTTTGGTTTGCTTGGAGAGAGCAATATTTGGCTTATACAACAGTGGTTCCTATCAAAAAATATATTGTCTGGCGGCAAAGTAAAGCAGTGAAAATATTCTAAATATAGTGTACACTTAAAATGATATGGAGTTTTTTAGGTGTACTTTTTTTAAGTTGCCAAAATACAGTTCATTGCTTTGCTTCCGTGCCCCTCTCTGATTCTCCAAACTAAGGGCATGCTGACCAGCATCTACTATAGCTAATATACTGACTGTTGATAACTACACTGTACAAACTCACTTTAATGCCTTTTATTGTTTCTCTTGTATTTAGAGGACTCCTTTACTGCAGAACAATATATTTTTTGATTTATTCATTCTTAGGAATAATGTGTTTTGCTCTTTCACAATGAGCTACAGACAGAGAACCATATAAATACAAGATCAGTGATTATGATCCAATATTATTTAGATCTTAGTCATTGTTTTCAATCCAGCACTACCCCAATTTTTAGTCTTTTTAAAGTGTGTTAAATGAAATGAAGGTTGTAAGAAAGAAAGCGTCTTGATCAAATTACCCCAATAATGATCTTACCTCTTCATCTGTAATCATTAACTCTAAAACTGCTGACTCTACACCTCTCATTCATCTACCATTTCACACCCCGAATGCCTTGTTCTAGCAGCATCAGCTGCACCAGTTCACCTCATAGCCCCACCCCTCCACTGAAGGACTGAACCATTCCCTCCCAGTGTAATATTTAATTTCCTCCTCGCTAGCTCTTCTGTGGCACAGGGCTCTTTTTTGTGGTCGAGGCATAGTTGCTAAAGTGGTGGAACGTTCCCTGGCTTGTTAAAACAAAGTTGCCCCTGGATTTCTGGGTCACCTAGACAGTAATTCCCCTGCCTGCTGCTGTTCTGTGATCCTGCGAGTGGTTCTCTGCTGGCGTTTGGTGCTGCATGCCGAGGAATTTTCCTCCCAAACAATATGAGGCCTGCTTTTTTCCTCAGAAAGTTCACAACTATCCTGAAACACAACATTTTATCACGATCCTTACATGTAGTCAACTGATACCCGTCTATGACAGCAATGGAATGAAGTTAGGCTAGTTCATGCATTGTCTGGTGTGTTTTACTCTTAACAACTTTGCATAGTAATTCTCCCTGTGAGGACGGTGGGGATTCGATGCCACATGTCTCCTCTGGGCTGGATGTCCGAAGAGAGCAAGGGCAGCAGAAATGAGGTTTCTTTCCAATTAGACTAACACGGGGATAAAAGGCTCGCATTGTTTTAATTCTTACTCATACCGAAAATGTGCTGCTTAGGCATGTTGCACTGTAGCTCCGCCTCCATTTGTCTTCTTTAACCCTTTATCTGTGGGGAAACAAAGGGGTCCTCAGAGGGACCGCAGCCCCACACAGCTGCCCAGTGTGCAGAGATAACTGAATAAAGCTCAGCAATGACTTGAACCGGTGCACTGTCTGCTTGCACCTGCATTAGCCTCTAGTTTTTAGAGGATAGCAGCTCATTACTAGGTGGCAGGTAGACACGAAAAATAGAAAAAGAGAGACATGTATGTGACAGAGGAGGCGAGAGGGAAGTGTTATAAAGCATGTACTTGTGAGGACAGTCAGTTTGACAGCATGAGGACAAAATATATTTTAGGTTTAGTGGTTACAGAGAAAAGGTAAAACTTGGTGTCATGTTGATGTCAAGCGTAGGTGTTAATGGTGACTCCTGACAGCGTAAAGCATCAGGGGATGCATGTGTATGATGGAGATCAATATGTAGAAAATAATAGAAAATAGTGAGGATGGGTGCAGAAGAAGTGGGGGGAATTAGTTTGGGGAGCTTGCGTGTATGACACTTGCGCATGTGATGACCCTATTTCGTATGAATGATGTTCACCAGGGCATATAACTCAATGACACATTGAGGTTTCTCATTTCTTAACGTTTAATCGACTTTAAGTTATTTTTTGAGCGTAGAACAGAATGAGATCATGCCTTTAAAAGGGCAAAGTTAAATTGCACTCAAGGGTGGATGCCCCTCTGCAAGAAATGTTTGCTTTTGTTGTGTGAGAGAGAGAAAGATGCAGGAGAGAACATTTTATAAGAGTAAAATATTAGTATTTTTCAGCAGTGGTGTACGTTTGTGTGTGTGTGTTTGTATGTATGTGTATGGCGGAGGCAGAGATGGAGAACAAACGTGGCTGACAGTGTGGATTAGCTCCTGCTGTAAATCTGCCTCAGTCACAGATGGCAGGCCCTTGATCGCTGGGCTGTGACGGCTTGGCTCTCATCGCAGGAGGAAATCCCTGTCTGTGAGTCTAGGAGGCTGGGAAGGAGGAGAAGGCTGGGGCCGCCTGGGCAGCCACAAGTCATTGTCTCCCGTCTGTGTAGACACACAGGCCTGGGTATTCAAGGGCGAAGACCGGCTTGGGGAGGGGTTATCTTAGTTTGACTCTGCAGTTGTTTCATCCACCAACACCATGAGAGCTTGTAAGTGGAACTTAAGCCTCCAGTTAAGATCAGCGTTACTTTTAATGACCAGTTTGAGAAACTGGGCAGGGGAGCTGTGTGCATTATTAAATGGAAATGAGACGAAAGGATGCATACAAATGACTGCATAATAGTGGTATCCAATATGAGATCCATTGCTTGTTTCGCTAAAAGGGGTGCACTTTCAGGGTCACACACCTAATAGTGAGGCCTGTCCTGACAACAGAGGCATTTCTCTTCCCTCTCTCTCCCGCTCTGCCTCATGCATAATTCTTGAGACGCTCAGAAAAAGCTGGAAAATGGGCTGTGACATGGAAAAATGCACTAATAAAGCAAATATAGAAGAGTCACTCATATTTTAGGGTTTGCACAACACCTTGCAGCTCACATTCAGATTCAGTGATGACAGACAGGATGTGTCAACATCCAATTACTATACCAAATGTCTGATATGTATTAGATTTAGCCTTTCCTTTATCTTTTCATCTCTTCTTTTGCTTTTAACCAGTTTCTTGGAACATATTAACTCATATTCCTGCTATCTGCATGACCAGTGGATATGCTAAATCTGTTAAAGCCAGGTAGAATCAGAGGTGAGCCAGGCCACGCTCTGATGGCATGCGAGGGCCATAGTCTGAGCTTTTGCTCCCCAAGGGCAAGAGCAGAACAGACGGTAGCCATTTCTGGAATGTCCTCCTTTATTCATGCTTGTTAAAATGCAAAGTAAACCTTTCCAGAAACAGGATATTGTAGCCCCTAACCACCAGACCCTTTCTACATGCCACATTATGGCCAATCTGAAAGTAAGTTGTATAGACAGACACTGCTGCAATGCGCTTTTAATAAAGGCTGTTATTGCCCTGGTGATGCAGAGTGGATATGAGGATGAGAACTGTGCAGGCCTGGATGAGTAGGGCCCCAGAGGGCCCGCAGCTCAGTCAGGCCTCCGTCAGTCGCCTGCCTTCTAATCCCTGTCCGAAGGGCATCGAGGCAGCATAGGAAATTGTTTGCTGTCCGCAGAACGTGCCAGGAAATTCATAAATACATTACTTTTCATTTTGAAAATATTACAAAAGACTAGACGTTTATTAAAAAGCCAAAATGATGGCTTTATAGATTTTCCACTTGTGCATCAGCATTCATATGACCCCGCTGCTCTAACTAACACAAGCAAGTCTTTTCTTTCCTTGTGCCCCCTGCTTTATGGACTAGCCTGGTATGAATTCCTCTGCTGGCTCATCCTGTAATAGCAAATTGACCAGAAAGCCACCACTCTATTCTGGGATAGGCTGTGAATAAAAATGTCTTGTGTCCAGGTTTTTACTACCTCTCCTGACTGAACCCTCCTTCTATAAATACTGGCGAGCTTTGCCCCCAGGCGAGGGGGTGGGTAAAGTCTGGGTCCTGGAGTGCCAGCTTGTCCAATAGATCTGGCTTAGAGGAGAACCGAGGCAGCATAAATGTCAAAGATGAGTGTTTATATTCGGAGAGAGACAATAAGAACAGTGATAAATTTAATGAGGCTAAGTTGAATCATCCTAAAACAACAAGAAAGGACAGTATTTGGAGAGATTTCCTCATGCTGTGTGCCCTGTATGTTTTATGCCCCATGTGTGATTTCACTGTCAGTTATGTCACGTGGGTGCAAATATGCGGCAAATTTTATTTTGCAAACTCGCATACCCCTAAATGAGAACACACATAGGTGTCCGCACTAAGAACTAGACCGTGCGTGGGTGCGAGAGGCTCTCCCTGTCATCAAGCCCATTTTCAGAGGAGACTGGCAGCACATTATAATATTGGTTTCCCTCTCTCCTGTCATTACCAGACACTCTCCTTGAAAGCTGATCCAAAAGATAGACAGTCCATCAGGAGACAGTCATCTCATTTGTACTTACTAAACGTGTTAATGAGTTCTATTTTCAGGCCTGGAGGCTTTGCTGCTGGATATTGGAGCAGAGGTGGCGATCGGTGGTGGTGTGAGGTGCAGGATCAGGACGAGCTCGAGCTCAAAGGGAGGGGAAGGAGGTAATGCAGTAGCCCTGCTGCCCCTCGTGTCACTCACACGGAGTGACCACAGCCTCCGCAGGGGCTGTCAGTCAGGGCCGAGGGCGGGAAGTCTGTGGTTGCAGACAGACGCAGACAGCGGAGGAGAGAATAGATTAGGTGACAAAGACATAATGGTTGTGATGGGTTTAATTATAGCAGCAGTCATGTCACTGCCATACAGGTACATGAGATGAAGGAGAAACAAGACAATTTAAGATGGAGGGGCATGAGATTGTTTCTACCCTTCAATGACTGATTAATGTGTTGTTTTGTGTTATGATTAGGATAGGGCATGGGATTAATGTATAGTGTGGTTTTAATGTACAAAATGTTTTCAGTGCAGTTCAGTCAGATGTGTGTGTGTGGTGCATACGTGGCAGACTTATGTCAAAATTCTCCACAAGTGTTACTAACTCAACCCTGCTGACTGTTTTAATGTGATTAAGATGGATGTACAATACCAAAAACTCAAGGTATGATAATACCGTAACAAAATGCCCATGATACAATATTTATCAGAACATTAAAAAACAGAGAAAAATGACAACTTGCAATAAATAATAAATGGCAATAAATCTGCAATAAATCCTTGAATTGTGTATGTTCAGTTCTATTTTATTTGTATAGTGCCAAATCATAACAAAGGGCAAATCGGGGCACTTTTCATATAGAGCAGACTGGACTCTTTATAAACCCAGTTGTTCCCACCAAGAGTAAGCACTGAGGCAACTGTGGTGAGGAAAAACCTCCTTTTATCAGATAGAAATGCCAAAACTGTGCAAAGTAAAAACAATGCAGCACTCAGGAGCTGCCATGCAATATTGTGGTAGATATCATCACTCTCTGGTGCGATATTCAGACTTTTTTTTAAAATTGCGATATTGCAGTATTGAATATATTGTCACATCCTTGGTGATAACAATAAGAAAGAGGCAGTTGTGTCTGTCCTTCAGAGTCACATCCAATTAAGTTGATTGTCTTTATAAAGTAATGCATAACTGGCACATTTTCTACAGTGTACATGTTGGTAACTTTTGTTTGCAATACAATGCAGATACATGTTTCTCTTGTTTGGCTTTTCTTTATTGGTATTATGTAGCTGTAATATTTTATTTGTTCATAAGTTTTCTGCCCGCTCTTACTTGAACTTCCCCCTAAGGCGCACATTATCATCTTACATCCAGCATGGTCTCATCTATGATATTGATTGTAGTGCAAGTAAATGCCAGGTAGTCTTGGAACTAGAACCAATAAATTGTTAAACACTTAGATTGCTTCATTTGTTACTATGTTTTTGGTATTGGGTGAACAGTGCTTCTCGCTGTCAGAATTAGGCAGCTCAATTTGACCATAGGCGGCATCAGAAAAGAGGCAGGGGTAAAGTTTGGGAACTATTGAGTCGAGGCAAGGAAAGTTTTATTTAGCCATTTTTAATAAGGCTGTTTGTGCCCCCCAGAGAGAGCTGGTGGATCAAAGGGCATGATCTGTGCTATGGATGAGTTCACCCCGGGTCCAGCTGAGACGATCGGCCTCGCTGACAGCAAAACAAAACCAGAGAGTGAAGGATGCCCTATGCAGCAGCATGTTGCCCTCACACTCGGAAGGCTCCATTAGAATAAAGGCAGATGAAACAAAGACTGGCTGAAAGCACAGATGTTTTGATTCATTATCCACTCTCTGATAGATAGGCATGAGTAGTGAGAGTGTGCGTATGTAGGTGTGTGTGTATGTTGCTTAATGTGTGAATTCATGTTATGTTGGTTTCATTTGATGAAAACATCCTTACAGACAAAAAAAAACATACAGACACATGCAGGATACACACGAAACACACACACACATTCGGCCATGTTTTGAGTGCATTAGCAAAAAGAGTCCCCTCCAGTGCCTCAACCACATCAACTAAAAGCAGCCAGGCAGATGGCAGCAATGAGAGAAGTGCAGAAATAATTCAATAGTGAACCTTTCTAACCTTTACCTGTGGGCGTGAGCACCAGTCATTGATTCACGCTGTGCTTGACAGTACACTACACACCACCTGAGGAGGGTGAGAGGAGGGTGGATGAAGAGAAATGGATGAGTTTGGTGAAAAACACTAAAGGATAGTATGAGTGGGAGGGAGGCTCTACTGTATGTTGGCGATGGTGGTGTGTGTGTGACATTAGGGGGGAACTTTCCACAGATGGATATTGGGAATTACTCTGGATTTCTCTAGCTTCCGCAAATATTTTCCCTGTTGCCCCGTTGTAGCTGGCTATCAGTGACAGACAGAAATTCTCACACCAGTGCAAGTGTGATACCACTAGTGGGGGCGTCAGCAGGCTGCCATTGATTACAAAGCACCTTCAGGTCTTGGGCCTGTGTCTGCTTACTTCTGGAGAATTATCCCATAAACCTGATGCACACTTAAATGCTTATCTCAGCTGATTTTGTTGTGTTCATGAGCTTTTTAGTCGTAATGTGGTACTGCACTGCACCAGTACAATCCCTAAAACCACTAAAATATAGCTTTTCCTGACTTATTATCAGGATTAATGCTCATAAATAACTTTTATTACTGATTTGAATTACTCTACATTGACAGCAACTGACAGTTGCAGCCTAACACCATATTAACAAATTACATGTGAGCAAAAAACTGGTAATCAAAAATGATCAGCCAACATTTACTCTTGTCCACCATTTTTCTTCCTATATGATGTCAACACACAACAACTTGGCAAGTTGTTTTGCAGACTTTCTGAGTTGTTGTTCCCACTTAGGGGGTCGTTCATGTGAATTTTCCCTGTCAGGAACTCATTTTTCTGATTGTTCTGACACCACATGAATGCAGCAATATAGTACACTGTCTCTTGTTGCGTGGTGGCTACTGACTGACCAGCGGTGATACTGTGAAAGCACTATTTGTTAAAAAGTCATATGCTGCCTTCAAATGGAACTCGTGGGCTTATGGTTATGACATGGGAAGTAGTGTGCATAATTTGCTTGGCATTCAAGTGGGTTAGTAGTGAGAACACCGCTGCAAGGCAACGGCAACGGCAACGGCAACGGCAACATGGACTCAAACTTTCAGCATCTACAAGCTACTGAGGCTAACAGTTCAGCAAGCGAGTGAGCTGATAGCATAATGCAGGAAATGCAAAGCATAATGAAAAGATGAAGCCTTGGGAATGTCAACATTTCTGTGAGATATATACTATAAAATTACAAAGAAAAACTCAATACGACTAAGATTACAATATGTTAACTGACTATCCATTGAAAAATGAACATTCATGGCCTTTGCCATCTCTGAAAATGTCAGCAAGCATTTCTCAACCCTTGAATTTGGAGCTTTAAGAAGACTTCCACTTTGGAGGTCATGAATACCACCAGAGGGTGGCGTTAACATAGACTCTACACATCAGCACTGTACATATGACTCTGTTTGAAAGCAGCAATATCCACAGCCTAACTCTGTTTAACCAGATGTGATTGCCTAGTGACAATCTGGGACAAAATAGTATTTGTTTTGTGACAATCTTGGATATTCTTACTGTCTGACAGATTTATGGTGTCCCTCCTGGTCCAGCTGATGGCCTATCTCTCTCAGTTTGTCTTTGTCTGGCTAGAAACACTGCTCTGTCACTGCTGTTTTATGAAGTTGGCTGTGGATATGGTTCTTCCCGCTGTCCATTTGGAGCAAAGGAGCTTGGATGAGCATAGTGATGGATGATATTTAAGTAAGGGAAAATGAATGAGGAGCCAGGCATTTATACTGTAAATGCACACTGAGGAGATAAAGTTCCACAACAGCAGTGGAGAGGAAAAAAGAGCTTTAGTGCAACAAAATGATTTCAATCAGTTACCAAAACATTTTTGTTTGCAGTATCTGAGATTTGGCTACATAATCAGTCCCTCTCAAATACAAACAGGATATTTTTTATTTACTAGCAATACTGTTTAATTACTTACTCCTTGTAGAACTGCATGTGTTTGGCAAGACATGCATCCTCTGACACAGTCATAAAGACATAAAAGTTTGCACATGTATCCTTGGTTGACAGAGTTCACAGTACTTATTTTACATTGAAGACACAGCAAAGTACGGGAAACAAGCTCTTTACTTAAAGGTGAGGGCAAAATAAGTTTCTTTTTGTGTACATAATAAGCCATAGGTAGCTGTTTTAAGAGAAACACATCTGTTTTCTGAATTTCCTGTTGTACACATAAAAATGGTTATTGCCTTTTTACTCATTTTGTGATGATATCTAAATCATGTTGCAATTTACAAGGATTTAATGCCTTTTAGTGTTTCATACTTTTAACTTGCATGTTCATTTGTAATATTCTTTTCAAGACTTATTTTCTCATAAAACCAAATTTGCAAACACACTGTATGTAGTTGTATGAAAGAGAGGGCAAATAAGTTGGAAACAGCAGAAAAACCCACCCTGACCAATTTGAAGCATTAAGGTGAATAATCTGCTGTTTAGAAAGCAAGCAAAGGTCAATTTTCATGCTACTTGCTCAGTAAGCATACAGGAGAGCATATCGAGTCAATTCAGCTGCGCTGCACAGTCAAGAGGGAAGGACATGCCATTTCTGGGCCCCTTTTTTATGTTAGTCGGCTATGTTAGACCAAGTGGTGCTATAAAAAGATTTTCTAGTTTCCACCCGGGGGGTAGATGTTTTAGTTTAGTGTTTTTAATTGTGATATTGTAATGGTGTACATTGTGAGTACTTGAATAGCCAGTTTGAAAGGAGTATATTTATTTTTGTCCAGAAATACTCAAGTTTGTAATCTGAAATGATGAGATAGAACAAAAAACATTTCAAAAGACCACAAGCTTCACTGTGCTGTTGCCTCTGGTAATTAGTGGTTGTTGATGAATCATTAATCATATGAGCAGCAACTTAAGACTTTACCTGTGTACAGTATGTGAGGAGAGAAGTGTAAAATGTTTAGCAGATACATATTAATTTTCCACCACTTCTAGTTATGCTGCGGCTGGTTAGACAATGGTGGTGTTGGATGGATTTACAAACATGCAGAACAATAATGGTATGCCATCTGTTTTAGTTGTCATCAAAGTATGGAATTAATTAGGAGTGTTCCTGTCAAAAATATCTTCAAACTGTATATCTTATTTGTAGCAGGAAAAACATCAACCTTTGTTTGCATGTGGACATAAAATCTGGTGAAAAATCTCTTCCTTTAAATGTGAAATATGTAAGAACTGGCTGCAAACTTCTGCTAACTGTGGCTGTCATTAGGTAGTTAGCACAGTTAGCTGTGCAGCCAGCATGGGGAGTGAGCTATAGCATCACCTCTTCAGGTACAAAGTGGTGTTATGAGACAGGATGGGGCGGGGCTAGTCGGTTAATATGCTAACTTAATGGCTATCTCTGCAGCAAAGCACTTCCGTCAAAACTTCAATTGCTTCACATTCTGTTCATAATTTTAGTTAAATGGACAATATGAAAGTTCTGCTGCTACAGGCCTGTCACATTAAAACAATAACAAAACGCATATTTTAATGATGTCATGAAGATGGAAATTAGCTTATAGCCAACGCTGGTGTGGCTAAGTAGCTGTACACTGTCCCTGTTAAATAAATAAAATAAATAAATAAGTAGCTTGTGATCATGTGAGTCATTCATTGTCAGAGTCATGTGAGTCATTCTTTTGTATTCACTGTTAAACAACCACCATAGCTGATGAAAGTCTATCTCTCGTGACTTAGGCAGAAATCATGCTCATGGACGAGGTAATACTTTTAAGTTTTATTCACGTTACATTTAGTCATCGCTGATTTCCTTCTTCATTTTCTGGCGTATCTGACGTATCCTTTTTTTCACCAGAAGTTGTAGCAACTAGCAAGGCAACAGCCAGCAGGGAATTTACCATCAACAACTTAGATTGAATGCACAACTCAACAAAATATCTAACATATGCCTAGCATTTTTAGACAGCATTTTAAACTAAAAGTTACGTATTGCACCTTTTAAAAAAATGGAACATGATTACCCTAAGAAGTGCCTGATGGCAGGGTGTTGAAAAAAGGTCCTCTCATGTATATGGTGAATATTTCAAGCACTTGAGAAAGCTGAGATGGGGCACATATTTGTGTGTGAGCTGTAGAATGGAAAACACAGTGGATGTGTTTAAATCCATGTCACAAGCTGTTGTCAGTCTAACAGACAGGCCAGCACTCTGAGGCTTACTCGATTTAAGGTGGCACGGGGGCCAGTATGGCAGGCAGAATTAGGAAAAATGGGCTGTGTTTTTGTCATGTTAAACCGGGCAAAAGAATCTAATTGGGTGGGGGAGAGCGAATGGCAATACCGTCTTTGTTTAAGGGCCCTCTGCAGTCACTTTGCAGGACCCATTGTGCATTGACCACAATAGCATTAGTTTGTGCTCTTGTTCTGGGATCTTCTTTTCTCTGGCTCTCTGCAGTCAGCTCCTGTCCGTTCCACTCTGTCTCCACGCTTCACTTCCACGCTCCACCAGTGCTCAGGAAGGGACTCCGAAACATGCCCCCCATCATGATTGCCTCAGCCTGGCTCTCTTCCTGTCCTGTATTATCCCACCATCACCATCGCCATCCTCAATCCTTCTTGTCCTGCTCTCTTATCCACACTATTAAAAAGATAAAGATAGAAAAGGAAAGGAATCTTTTTTCTGCTTTGTCTCTAGTCCACTTTTGCCCCAAGAAGAGACTCTTTAAATATTCTTGTATTCTTGTTATCAGTTTTAAAGAATCCAATCATTTAATGAGAATTTATTTAAATTGATTGCTCCATAAGTTCACAGACACTCTTGCCATGAGGTTTTCCAAATGTGCCATGAAAATTAACGTATTTTCTAGCATTATAAAATGATAATTTATAGGGTTGAACGAATAATCAGCTCAAACAAGTATCGGGTACAGATAATGTACTTTTTACAAGTGTGGGTATAATCTAAGTAAAACGTGTTAAGCAGGTCTTAAGCAGGAAGTGGGCTGGGCTGGTCAAAAGTTGATTATTTAAGCCTTAAATTGATACAGATAATCTGAAGTTACTGTGTTTCTTATTTATTAGAAAAATATTTACAGAACAGACTCAGAATTGAGCTTCAGATTAATGTTATGTTAAAGCATAAGAGAACTATTACAGAGCAAGTTCTTTTAAACTTGAATAAATACTCTTCAGTGAATCAACGAACAGAACTTCTGCAGTATTAGCTACCCAATGAGGATTTCTCTTCATCATGAACGTGGATATTAACACATTTTACTGTAATGATACTTGTACTCACAGAAAGTAGACTACATTATCTGAACCAGATATTTGTTTAAAGTCTTTCTCTTACTTTAGTCTGCAAAAACATTGCTCTTAAGGTCATTTCTGAGTCTGTTCTGTAGTTTTCTGTAGTTTCTGTAGATAATAAATGTAACAACTTGGTAGTAGTTCTTGCTCTTGCACTTGTGAAAAAACAGTGGTCTGACACTCGATTCTTAACAGTTTTGTAATAAAAAATACATCTTCCCATTTCAGGTATTTTTACAGATACAGTTGATTAGTTAGTTGGTTGAACAGATAAAGATAATGGATAATGGATAATGGTACTTGCTCATCCCTAATAATAGAGCAATAGTGTTTAGACTTAACAGTGGTGTAACCTTGAAAATGATTTTCAATGGGCGACCACTGGAGTTTACGCTGGCACTTATAATGATTTTTCATATTCTTTTATGTAAAGAAAGGAACCATCTTAAAATTAATGCTTGAGACATACTACAGAGAAGACCACTTATCTTTCATGGTGTCTTTGCAGAGCAATTCTTACGTTGCTTGATGACCTGCTACTTACCATGGATTATAATGCACGAGAAGTAAAAATACATTTGTGGCCTTGGAATGATGTGGAAAGTGTTCATAAAATATTTCTAATTCACATATTTCTAACCTTTAATCAGCAGTTGATAGCAGATAAATAAATGATGCTTCTCAGTTTTAAGACCTGGGTTATAGTCTTTCACTTCCAGCAAATCCACGTGCAAATTGTATAACAACTATCCTCAGTATATTTAGTGCACTGTTAATGGCCCCATGCCTTGTGAAGGTGTAATCATGCGTGATAAAAACCGGGCGCAAGTTACTAACCTAGGAGCAATCTTGTGTGCATTAAAGTGTCCTTTTTTTGTTCCAAAGGTCGTTCATAACTTGGTCGCGTTGTTGATGTACAGTGAGAGATATTGATTGATTAATGCATTAAGTGCTCACAATCCATTAGGTTCTGTGAAAGGGACTGGAGAGGAGACTTGCTCTTTCTCTCACTGTGTATTTTCACCTCTCCCCATTGTTCAAAGGACATCATATTTTGCTGGCAAAGTTTGAGGGACAAAAGCCTGAATATGTGCCAAGTAATGCATTCAAAAGAGCATTGGTCCTCATGAGTGTCAGTTCAATTACTCTGAAAAGCTTGACAAGGAATTGCTCTTACGTTAGCCTTCTGCTCATCCTGACCCCAAAAGAATATGTTGTTCACAGTCTTCACCTACTGTACAACAACAAGCATGCTTCAGCAGGATCTGAAAACATGAAAAAAAGATTTACTGTCTTCTGTGTAATACAAAGAAAGTGAGACGTTTATTTTGAACGTACAGTAGCTTCACCAAAATGATGCCACTTCTCATTGTCATCACAGTGACTACCATTCATTGGAAGAGTAGCAATAGACAATAATTCAAATTCAGTGATGACAAGGAGTATTATTTTCAAGCTAACCACTGTTTTTAATTCTGTCAGTCCATTGACTGAATCACCGTAAACAGATATATGCTTTTTTCCAAACTTTGTTTACCTTCTTAGGATGGTTTACAGAACCAATGAGATCACTAGCCATGAGGTTACTGCCTTACTATTTAGTGACAAGAAATAGGAGACCTTTATCGCCTGGGCCCGAAGCAGTGAAGCCTGTGAAAGGGGCCTGAGAGTCAGTCATTACCTTAGAAACATGGGCTGCATTAGAGATTCATAACAGTGTGCCATCTCTGCACCTTTCATCTCCACCAGGGCCAGCTCCATTAGGATCTTTTATCTTTGTGCTGATGGCTGCTCTTGATAATGGGGCTGCCGAGAAATCCCAAAAAGTAAAGACTCAACTCTGACACTGTTGGCCCTCCCTTTCTTCAAGTAGAGTAGTACATCAGAGTACAGTAGGATATATATACACTCCTATTTGCAGGCTTAAAGCAAGGTTTTCTAGATCTCTCCTTTTTTTAGACATTTTCTTTAAAGGACCAGTAAGTAGGATTTAGTGGCATCTGGTGGTGTGCTTGCAGGTTACAAACATCTCAAGTCACTGTCCCCTTCAAGCCTGAAGGAAAATCCACAGTGGCCACCAAACTCATGAAAAATGTGAAAGGCCATATCTAGAGCTAGTGTTTGATCAGTCTGTTCTGGGCTAATGTGAAAACATGGCAGTGCAGCATGACAACGACCTCCACCCTCTGTAGATATAAAGGGCTCATTCTAAAGCCTCCTATGAACTGTAAGATTTCAGCAATCTTTTAAGTTTATAGCAAGCCACACTCTGCTACATGGATCTAATAAACTTAGGTACGACATCATGTTTAATGTATGTAGACTGTAGGATGATCACACAGCTGAATCATTGGTTACAATACCAGTCAGTATATAAGAATAATCAGCATGGGATGGACATTTAGCTCAGTTGGTAGAGCATTCGACCCATGTATGGAGGCTGTCAGTCCTCTGCAACGGCTGCTGGTTCGACTCCCACCTGCAGCCCTTTGCTGCGTGTCATCTCCTCTCTCTCTCTGCCCTGTTTCCTGTCTACTCTTCAGGTGCACTATCCAATAAAGGCACAAATGGCCCAAAAAAACAACAACTTTGAATTTAAAAACTTTTTTTTTAAAAGAATAATCAGCATGCGTCATTCATCTGCACTGCTATAGTGGTAAACAATGAAGCTAAGGAAGAATCAAGCCTTTGCAATAGTGATATTTATGTGTATGGCAGAATACAAAGAAGAGAGCATGGACCCGGTCATGGTGAGGGAGAAGAGGCCAACTGCCAATTTTGTACAGAGAGTTTTATCAAACATTAAGTATTAGTATTATGCTAAGTATGTTAAAATAGTATAGATAACTGTATTTGTGCATTCCTAAATTTCTTACGCTATCAGAATTAGGTCCCAAACCATGAGAATGGCTGTCTTTGAACCTCTCACTCATAGTTTTTCCTTCAAAATGGGACCAGCCCCATTCTGGTTCAAGTGCCTAAATTTGAACTGTTCTGAGCATTTTCACCAACAATAAACTAGTTCAGAGCCTGAAAGCTTGGTTCTCAGCTGGATCCACGAATTAGGAGGTTTTCTTGCGAACCAAAAGTGGGCGTGTCATATACTATACATTGCTGTGCCACGCCCTCTGGTGATGACATCCTTTATTACAGTAGTTCTGTGCGAACTGGTGGAAATACCGGCTGGTTCACTCTAGATCACACCAAAGGTCGAAAGATCTTGAATGGAAGCAGTTCAAGAAGTAGAGCTAGTTTGGCTGAAAAGGGCCCAAATTCATGTTGGTCATCTTTCGTCTGTGACAGCCCCAGATCGCAGAGTGAATATGTGAATAAGGTAACAAAAACACAATAATTCCTATTTTCAAGTGATTATACACTAATGAAAACATACTTATGAATATTATATTCCATTTCTGCTATATTCTGCCAAAGAACCCCTGTGAATCTTACACAGTGGATCTTTAAGAAATGTATATTCATCAGTAGTTTAGTTAGTAGTTTGGGGTCTCACATCACCCAAGCTGTCCCACAACCTTTGACACTCCAGTCTAATCATAGTGCTGACGATGCAGCCAAAAGAAAAATGATTAACTTTTAAATATTTTACATTTCCTTTTTTATGCATGCTAATCAATCAGTGTGCCTCTGCTGCCCGCATGACTGGGGAAGTTTTGTAAGATTAAGGTTTAGTAAAATATTGGCATTCTCCTGCTGATGCCCCCATGAAAATGTATTAATGATATCCCGTGCAAAGCCTCATTGAAAACTTTGCTTTCGGGCAGACAAACACAACTGCATAATGGTATAGTAATTCATGCAAGCCAATGTTTTTCAAATGTTACAGTAATTATGAAAAATATTCTTACTTTTCCCCTACATACCCGCAGCAGAGCAAATCTCATTTCCAAGGCAAAGCGGAGAAGGAACACACTGAATAATCATTGTGTTTAATGCTCTGGTCATAATCCCAGGTTTTATGATGGTTTTCTAATGATTTTCTAATGATGTTAAATATTAGTAGAGAGTACAGCCATAATTTGAACACAGCGGTCGTTTTTTCAAAGCTCTATCAGCACACCCGATTGCAACTACAATGAATATTGCACTGGGAATGAGATTTAAGAGCCATCCCTTTTGGTGTTTTATTTTGCCGTCTCCCCATCTGCCATAAATCCTCATTGCTGTGCTCTTGAAGCCTCCGCCCTTGCCTGCCTTCCCCAGGTGGGAATACAATTAGGTGCAGGGGCCATTTCATTCAGTGCCACTGTCTGTCCACCGCAGTCATTCGTAAAAAACGCTGGAGCTGTCCCAGTGGAGAAAACAGTGGACTCCTGGGAAATATAAAAAACGAGGTACGAAGAGGGAGAGAAACAGAGAAGAAAATAGTGGAGAGATGAGCACAAAGAAGGGAAAAAATCTCCAGAATTGCTGTCAGAGGAGATACAAGCTTGGCCTCTGATGAGTGACAATATTGAGCAAAATATGTATTGGAGACAAAGGCTTTGTCTCCTTCCTGTGCCTTTTCAATGAATTACACCTCTCCACCCCCTACCCCCAGCTTTTTAATTAAATGGCTGCAGCTCCATCTCTCTATCCGTAGCTCCCCATTACAGAGGCTAGATAAGGGATTGCTATCTGTAGCATGTTAAGAAAGGCTGCTGGGCAGCCAAGCCTCATGAAATTTGTCACAAGATCTCATTTTCCTCATTGCCAGACGTGATGCTTATAATTGATGTGGAGGCAGCAGTAATTTATTGGCCGTCCGCAATTATCATCCCCTTCTAGCAGGGGGATGTGACTGCAATTTATAAGTGTGTGCGTGTGTGTTGTTGGTGTGTCTGGGGTTGGGGGTGTGACATTGTATCGTATAAATTAACGTAAAAACATGTTTCTCCTTATCGCATGGTAAGTGTGTACGTGTGTGTGTGTGTGTGTGCCACTTAAGAATGCAAATTAATGACAGGTTCCATATCATAAACAATATGGGGCCTGTAATGCAGCCATGTTCGGCCGAGGTGTCGAGGCTGTCAGTGCGCCAGCTGGACTTTCACACACAGCCAGGGGGGTGGAAGGGCAACCAGAAGCCCGGGAGGTGGGGGGGTCAGAGAGGGCGGGCCGGAGGGGCAGAGGGGGCTGGTGCCACAACCCTTTGTCCACAGCTCCTCCTTATGTCTTTAGGGTTTGTTTTCACATAGTAAAAACAATGACAATGGGAGTAGATTGTTAATAATGTGGACGTCTGAGTGCTGAGACTGTCAGAGTTAATGCAGTCAGTCATTATGAGTTTATTTTAATCAAAAAATGATTTCTCCTCTTAACTTTTCACTGGCAATATTCAGAAAAGGAAATGCACATTGTGTCCAGAGGGCATTTGCCACTATGAAACAAGTGACAAAGTGAACTGAAGTAATAGAGAGAATGAAGTATATGAGTTTCTCTGTGCTGTTCATACCATTACAGAGTCCCAACTAATACATTTTCACATTGCCAATATGATCCACAAAGACACTGCATTAATAAAATCTGCATTCATTAACCTAGGAACATCATTAGTGGTATCAAGGCAGCACTTCAGCTTAAAAAACGAGGCGATTCATGGCTTCTTTGTACTGTATGGGTAATGTGAACTCAGCAGGCTGAGGACAGTGTGCTGCAGCCTGTGTTTATCATGCTTTTTTCAAGGCCATGTAATTTTCTATTTTTATTTTCTAAAGATGATTCAGATCTTATTTTCTATTCACAGACATCACCATTTTTGCTTCACACACAGAGCCACACACTAATGAATTGAGGGGAAAAGTCTTGTGTTCTGTGCCATGCTTGTGCAGTGTTTTGCACTCTTTAAATGCGTCCTCCTCTGAAGACGAATAGCAGGCTTCGTGGTGCACAGATTTTCCTGTTGCACAGCGGTGAGCTCCATGGTCAGAGTGGATTGCTGTCATGCCATGGCAGGGAAGAGAATGAGGAAGATGAGGGCTGTCACCAGCAGCCACTCTGAGCATGCTCCCTTTGTCTAGGGAAATGGAACCTGTTTGTTTTGTCTACCTGCACGCCTGTTGTGTGCAGTTGCCAAATTAGACTTTCAAATCAAGAAGCCAGTGGGAGACCAAGACTCTAGTTTTCTCCTTCCCTTTAATAATCATCCCTGTTTACTCTTCAGGGAGTCATCTTTATATATTTTTTTTTCTTAAATGCGCCCTCTAAGCAGGGAGAGTGTCTTTAATAAAGCAAGCAGGCAGCGCGCCATTCCAACATGTGAATTGCACAGGAGAGAATTGAGAGATGGAAGCAATAGAGGAACACCGGAGGAGGAGGAGGAGGGGGAGGGGGGAGTTAGTGGGGGCTGCTGCCGCTGCACCCTTCATGCTATTATCTTTATGGCATAGCAAAACATGCTTCAGGCAATCAGCATGAAATTGTTAATTGCTCAGCCCACTTGTGCGTTGCTCAGGGGACAGGGGCCTTCAGGAGGTCCCGCATTGAGCGAGCAAGGGGTGTCCAACTAACTGCCTGCACGTCTGGTCTCTCACACGACACATAACACTGTCCAACAAACATGTTGTGTCCTCCTCGCACTCTCAGTGACCTTCACAGAATTGCAGAGGGAACCACCAGAGAGATGTCCCATATAGTGCATTTAAGAATTAATTGTAGCTGTGTGCTTGTTAAACAAATTTTGTTCACAGTGGAGTGGGCACACTGTAGACTTAAACTCACAGTGATATTTGATAAAAGGCATGACAAGAATTTAGGCTTTAATATGTGAAGCAAGGGTTCTCTGTGTACAGTCATGATCATCATGCCTATTTGAAAATGCATTTCTTTCCAGAGATTACATATAAAAATATTTACATGGACACTAATTTTCCATTAGTTTTCTGAATATGACAATATTCCCAATTATATACAGGTCATGTAAACAGCATATTACTTTTTGATATTCCTAATTAGGCCTTTTTTCAAGTGTAGCATGCCATGTGGGATATGCCAATATTACTAAGGTTTTAGGAGCATTCTGCGTCTCAATTGGGGTTTTACCACAGTTTGCAGCAGTTTAGTAGAAATATTTTCTTTTTAGGAATACGGGCCCAAACTGGAATATTTTGTCTGTGTAAACGTAGTCCATGTAGCAACAAAGACAATCTTATTTGGCCTGTTTGCACCTTTTTATGATTACCTGTAGTATTATTTTTCAAGTGGATTCAGTTGTACTGTTGTCACTGTGACAGCCTATGTCAGGTTATTGTCTGTTTTCTCTGAAATGTAACGTGTGATGGTCAGGGAGATGTAATGAATATTGTTTGAGATAGGAGTCAGAAGTGAGTAAATCAAACCCTATGCAAAAAACAGGTATTTTTGTGATAGACTCAAGAAAAATCAGGGCACCTGTTCATCACAGAGGGCAGTATTTGGCTCCAGCATGCTTCCACACAAACAAATGCACCACCCGTCCTTGTTGCATGTTCTTCTCTCACTTCCTAAAAAGTGGCTCCAGGTGGCTCGGATGAGGATATGTAAAATATCTTTTCAAAACGAACACCACCCCTCCCGTTACATGCTCAGTCAGAACATAATGCCCCTCCTCCTTGGCTATCAGTTTTGTTCCTGTTGGAAGAGAGGGAGAAAGAGCAAGGTTACACGGGGCGTCATATTAATGGGGCCTGTCATGCGCGTTGATCGTCTTAGGCGTGGAGGAGGATGAGCGCTCGAAAGGTGTTGTCTTCAAATAGGATTTCTGCAAGTGAGACATCCTCGTTGGGTGATATCCCCCTCAGAGCAGCCACTTTCTTATAGAATGATCTGTTATTAAGCAAATGAAGTGCTGCGGGCCCAACGGTAAATCCCTCCACTTTGTCATGGTGTGCTCTCACTTATCACACCCTGCTCCCTCATTCATTCCTGATGTTCTACCCATTTCACCATGTTATACCAGGGCACACCAGCCTTGTATTTGAAGTCAGTCACCCCCTCGGAGCACGCGTGACACGAGGAGGATTCCAAGTTGTAATCAATGACTCCCTAAAAGGGGCATTGATCTTATATAAAGAGGGAAGTTTGAAACTAAGCAGGCCTTTTTTTCCTGAGTAGAATAGAGTTAAAGGCTCAAGTTGCAACACAGATATAAACAAAAAGGTAGACCCACTGCTAAACATCCGCTATCATTTTAAAATTCTCTTTCAATATAATGTCTTACATTACAAATCAACTAAATCTAAGACTGTAATGTTTTATTTTAAATCATAATCACTTGAGATGCGTGTTGACACAACTCACATTTCTATGGTCAAACTATTGAACGTCTAAAGAAAAACCCCAAAAGTTCAGTTAAAATATCAAGTTACAGTTGTGCATGTGTGTCAGATATGTTGAAGCTTTTTTTCTCCCACTAGTGTATTGCCAGGGGTGGAAGTAACGGATGACAAGTACTCGTGTTACTGTATTTCTATTTTGGGGGCATTACTTGTAATCTTATTTCAGTAACATACTCAAATAAGTACTAAGTATCTTTTCAAATCTGTAATTTTTTTACTTAAAGGTAGAATATTTGTTAGTTTGATCTTTGTAAATGTACCAGAAAGATAGATATGGTTGTTGAGTTTTATTCCCAGGATGTCAAATACCAACGTTTTAGGATGGTAAAGCATCTGACGCACAGCAAAATAATGAGAAAATAAGAATGCACGGACAGAGGGTGGCGTCTCTGTAGATGCAGGCATTATGCAACTGTGACTATATATATATGTCACGACTTTTAAATTCATAACTCACTGCTGAGTAGGCCCACAGTTTGAATTAATATCCAAACCTTTTATCTGCATTTTTGTAACCAATAAAACTACCTGTTCACAAACAGCCCAATGAAATCACCACATATGGACAGAAAAAAAAAGTTTTTTCTGTAGGTGAATAATATTTAGTAATGTAACAGTACTTAAGTGCAGTTTTTAAGTACTCTTTCCGCCATTGTGTACATCTTGCATGTTGCACTCCCTGTAATCCATTGGACTAGTGGCCAGTCAAAGGAATGTTTTGCTCCTGCACCCTAATATCAGCTTAATCAGTCTACAGTGCAGACCTTAACTTAAGGAACAATTAGGAAATCCTTTAATAAACTTTGCTTTGACACAGGCCTTTTGTCCAGGCCATCCAGATCCATGATAGAGGAGAAAGAAGGGGCGATCGGAAGGGGGCGGAGTAGACGGGGGAATGGCAACTGCTAGACAGGAATTGATTGCATTAATTGATATGCCAATATGTAAGCTTGTTACATCCACCATTGCTTAGGATGATGGCTAACAGGTCCTACTGATCAATGGAACCAATAAAGGCTTCATCCATTAATGAGCAATGTGGTAATTAATGTTATCCCTAAACCAATTACCTCAGGCAGTGCATCTACAGGAAAGCGCAGCAAATAGTCCAACCAGGTTATCTCTTTTATACTCTTAGCAATTTTCTCATGCTGCCTCTTTACTGCTCTGTGAGTTAACATGGCTGCATGGCTGGTCCTGTCTCTTCACAGCCCATAGAGAGAAAAAGAATATTGTGAAGTGATTGCACAGGTTATCGAATGAATTGAAAATAAATTTTGAAAAGAGTCGTATTTAATATTGCACTTAAACAATGCTACATTGTTTGCTGCCTCGGCCTTGAAGTTCTAGAATCAGCTAAAGTAGTCATGGCTTCATATTCTAACCTAATCCAATTCATCTTGTTCTTTTATATGGGGATTCAAGCTGCTAGAGCTGAAACGTTATTGTTTTCGTAAGAATCCTTCTTTTTTCTCTCTGTCTCCTTCCTCTTCTTTTCTAAAACAAAAACATGAAGCAGTAGTACAGATGATGGTAACAAAACAAACTGGTTTGTTTGCTAATGATTCCAGCGACATGTAATCGATTACACCTCTAATTATACATGTTGTGTGCTGAGTCATTTATGTGGTGATGAACATGTCCTTAGTGTCTGTCCATAGCCACAAAAACCTGATTGTCTTTACGGCTGCAACAAAGAGCAAGCCAGAGAGTCAGAGCCAAGTAACAAACCACAGTCTGTCTCTGATAGACACTCTGTCTGTACATGAATAATAGCAAGCTTATAAATCAATAGTATTGTTTTTATGTTTTAAAGTAAGACTTGTCTTACCTGAAATTCATTCACTCATTCACTGATGAACATTTCCATTCACCTCATCTTCATATGATGTAAATAAAACAGGGTTTTCTGCATTTTAGTGCATCATCAGGTATTGTTTAGGAACAATAGAGAAAGTTTAGTGTGACAGTTGGTGCTTTATTTCAAGTCTGACTTTAGAAACAACAGTGTTAAATGTAGAATCAGTAGAATCTGTCATTTGGTGTTTGTAAATGCATCAGAATGATAGTTGATTGTCGACTCTCATTCCCAGAACGTCAAATACGACCCTTTAGGTTAGTAAAGCGTCCAGAGCACAGCAAAATAATGAGAAAATAAGAAAACACAGGCAGAGGGCAGGATCTCTGCAGATACAGACACCACCACACATTTCTAGTGGGTCATAAGTGATGATTGTTTTTGAGTCCATACATTGTTTTTTGGGAAAATCTTACATAGTCTGCCTTTAATTAAATGACAGTCATGCTGCTTGTCAGGCACTACCCTCCAAGCCTTCCTCTACCCATTTACAGTGAATGTTGTTCACTCATTGAGCATTACATGGCGGCTACACTTGGCTTCAATTAATTATGGAAGCATGTCTGAAAAATGTTTGTTTAGCTTTGTAAGGCACAAGAATCACTAAAATGTGTTGATCTTGTTGTATATTTAATGGGTAATACCTAGAGGAATACTGTGTCTGTATGTAGGCATGTATAATTCATGCATTCATAGATTTGTCTCTTATTTTTTAATTTGTTGAATAGGTCTGTTGAACAGATAACAGAAAAGTTCAATTTTGTTCTTACATGCTACAAGTTTCACTACCTAAACAGATTTAACAAAATAAGAAACAGAACTAAGTGTGAGATAATGACTTATTAGTTGGGACAAGCCCTTTAGAACAAAATCCAGTTTATGTAATGGGTGTTGCAGAAGTGCAGAAAGGCCCATCTGTCTCTCTGCCTATTATCCAGAGCCTTAATCGGGACTTACAGCAGGGCAGGCTAAATAAACAGTAAGTAAGTTGTCTTGGGTAGAGGAACGTCAATGCCTGCAACTTGCTCAAGCCTTTGCTCTGAATAGTTCTGTATTGACCCCTCAGGACCCCCCGAGAATTCCCTAATTGAAAATTAATATTGAATCAATGCCGCGGGCCATTTGCATATTGATTATAAACATCCAGGAAGGCACCAAGTATGTCTTGGATCAATAGGGCCCTTCTGCAGCAGGCCGAGTGCACTACATCACATGGCAGCTGCCTGCTCCTGAGGTTAATGACTGCTGCTTGTTAAGGAGCTCTTGTCAGGTAAAATCCAGCCGCAGGGTCTTTCTGCCAAAGCTGGCAGCAGGTGAAACTGTGGAGGGTGGAAAAGAGGTACAGATGGAGCGGATGGAGTGGAAATATAAGATACGGGCAACCCCTTATGTTTTAAAGGGACAGTTCAGATTATTTGTTGTGGGATTGTATGAAATGCTTTCAATATTTGGTGTAAAAGCTCAAAGTCAGTTTAAGTGAACACTATATTTAGAATATTTCTACTGCTTTGCTTTGCTGTCAGACAGCCTTTTCTGATGAGAACCTGACTTTATATAAGCCAAACACTGTTTTTTCCAAACCAACCAAACTCCGTAGGTCAAAAATCAGTCATTTTACTTTGCAGAACACAGGCATGGCTGGTCTACTGCTGCCTTGATATGTAAGTTTGTGTGTCTCTCTGTGTGACTTTGGGGAGTCCAAATTATACTTTTAAAACACTGAAGTTAAACAATAACACAACAAGCTAACAGATCAAGGCAGCAGTAGAGGAGCAACAATCAGCAGGATTTTGTCTATGGAGTTTGGTTGGTTTGGAGAGAGCGATATTTGGCTGTTTCCTGTCAGAAATGGCTAAAGTTGTGAAAATATTCTAAATATAGTGTACACATAAACTGATATTCATTTTTTAAGTAGACTTCTTTTAAGTTGTTAAAATACCTTTTGATGCTACCCCTTTAAACAACATAGAGTCCCAAATTTTCTCTGCATTAAGTTTGTTGGCAATTTGAAGCATCATTTTTGCTCTTTATCAGCCCTCTCTTTTATATTTTTTGGCCTTGGCACCCTGGTGTTGAACCCTGACCACTCCATAACATAGACCATAAAATACTACAACCATATGTGTTTGTCAGCCTACTGTATGTGTGTGTATAAGAGAGGATAAGGAAGGGAGGCTGATCAAAGATAAGGCCAACCATTTCCATCCCCTGAAGGGAGAGAAAACAATATTAGGTAGATCAAAAAGGCCCTTTTTAATTTGAAATGAAACTTTCACAGCATTACGAGACAAAGGGGAACAAGAATCCTCTACTTTAAAGCACCGATTAAGATTCAACACATACATTCCTCTCCCAAACTTCCCGTAATAGTTTCCACATGTTGAAGAGACGTGAGAGGTGGAGGCAGGAGAGAAGGGATGGCAGTGGGGAGACAATGGAGTGAAAAGGTTAGATGCAGATAGAAAGAGAGCTCCATCACACCACTGTATCTGGTAACCAGAACAAGCCTGACTGGCCGGTTTAGCGGCAGTGTTGAAGCCTGGTTAAACTAATGGGTCTCTCTAAAACTGAATGATTCTCTGAACCCACAGGAGACAGCAGACCTGGTGTGAAGCACATGTGAGAGCAGCTTATCCTCCAGTCTATGAAAGGCAAGGTCTTGAATTAATGCCTCTGTAGTGTGCAGACTGTGTCCATTCTCCCCACCCCAACGCTACACCCTGCACTGGGAGCTAGGGTCTGGGAGCTGGAGAATGGAGTGCCGGGCCCAGAGAACCAGGCTGCATCTGATTGCTTCATTACAGGCCCTTTCATTGACTTGGTTGCACTGAACTGATGAACTGAGGCAGTGGACAAGAGCACATAATAGGAAGAAATGAATTCTTATCACAGCCTTCTCAGGAGGCCACTGGTCCTGGCTGGAGCCAACAGAGGCCATGGCTGAATGGAAAGGAGGGGGCTGTATCTGGGCCCCATTCACGAGCCAAAAGCAGGATCTAGCCAGATGGAGGACATGATGGAGCTTTAGGATGTTGGATCAGTACACAGGGGAGGACCAGTGAATCCACAGAGAGCCATATTATTGTAGGCAGCTTGTTTTAATGATTAGTTTGGTGATTAGTGTTTGCTTTCTCCTGGTAACTGACACCCACGGCATAACATTTTTTTCAATTGTTTATTCCAGCAGTCCTCCAGAGGCAGACTTCTGCTAGTTAGAGTCCCTGCTTCAGGCCCCACAGCAGCACCCAAACACCAACCACCGAGATGAATAATTAATTTTGTACCTTATTGGGCTCTCACCCCTAACTCGCCAACCTCTGGCTAATGAGTGAGAAGAGTCTTCTGCAGCAAGGACAATAACGGCACCCATTATAAAAACAACAGCAACACTAACAACCACAGCCATGCATACAATACAAACAGCAGATACGTGGTATAGCGCAGCACCAATTTAGCAGCAGACTTGGTCTCCATGGGGCACGGGTTGTTAATCCCTGACCGTGCCTTTGAGAGGCTGGGGACTCCACAACTCTGACCGACCTGCTCATTTCCATGTATGCACAGTCAGCACTTAACCAGGGAGGAGGTGGATAGAAGAACGTTTAACAAATGCTGCAAATGTGAACCTTAGACCATTAACATTACAGGTTCCTTTAAAAAATAAAAGTTGTGGTAAATTATGTGATGTTGTGTCATCATAATGTAAAGATAATGAACAATGGATAATGAATGCTGGATCACAAAAGATACCCGAGAAGAGCAGTGGTTCTCAACCTTTTGGAGCAGCATCCCCCCAGAATAATCAAGTTGGTGTTCATGACCCCCCACAATAAAATCCATATTGAGTAGATAATATAGAAAAACATGCATAATAATACAAAAATGCCAAATTAAAAAAAATTGTGTGTGTATCTAATCAGAACTCGCATAACGCAAACTGATTTGCACAAACATGCTTATTAAAATCTTTTCTAAGGCAAATTATATTCCTGGTACAGAGCATTTCCCAGTCTAAAATACAGCCCTCATTTCCCATCATGCCTTCTGCTGGAATGAGTAGTTTGTTAATTTTGCTATTTCATGTTACAAAATACAAAAGTTACTTTTTAATAGGGTTTGTAATGTATCTGCTCAGAACATTGTGATTTATGATGGTAATTGTTATTTTTGTGCTGGTTTATAGTACCATCTGATATGTTTAATATCAGGATGTAACACCTTATTCAAAGGAAGAACATTACAAAGACAGTATCACTCTAGGAAGACAATATGACATATAGACAGGTAACATTATAGGATGTGTATTCACAGACATGGTCTAATATCAGAGTCCTCATTAAGGCCTTTCAGGGACAAAGTGCCCAGTGTGTGCATCCAGAACAGTTCTCATTTTAGGGCATAGGATTAGTGTTTCCTCCTGTGCGTGGGTTTTTTAAAGCTTCAGTGCTGACATATCTGACAGTGGATATGTTATGTTTTGCTTTGGAGATATGCACAGACACTGGACTAGATGTAACATCATTTCTGATGGTGCTGCAGTGTTCAGAGATTCAAGTTTTTAGAGGTCTGCTGGTCCTAGCAATGTATGCCGGTCCACATGGGTCCTTTGATCAGGAGCTTGTTTTATGTGTGGATCTCTCTCTCTCAGGTGTCATAATGTCAAACAAAATGTGCAGAAATTGAAAAATCTGTTTAGTGGAGTGTGCTGATGGACCGATCAGGTACCACACCTAGCTGCCAGTATGCTCTCTCCCCTCTTCTTCCCTGCTGCCATCACATCTTTCCCCTCCCCTTCTGCTCATACCTGTTCACTTGGCACAAAATGGATGCTGCAAAGCCATTTAATTGGCCTCCACTTCAAAATCCAAGGGCATTTGAAATGTCTCTTTAATAATATCTCCTCTTCTACACAGCTGTTCTTGATGGTGTTTAGGAAGAATGTACATTTTGTATCCATGAACATCAGAAAGTCTTATAGTGTTCATCCTTAAGATCTTTTGCCCTCAGTGGTTGCTGCTGGATTGTCATTTCTTTTTTTTTCTTTCTCATTTTTCTTAGCATGGGGTAAATGTTAGAAGAACAGTATCAGACATACTAGTCATTTTGGTCATTTTAGAACAGCTGGCCCATGTTTTAGCCACATCATCAGTTCCATTTTTTCTCATTGCCTGTCTCTTCGTCTCCCTCTCCTGTGGCTGAGCCAAAGATAACTGAGTAGCAGTGTTTGACTGTAATCACTCCAAGTGTCTTTCTCTGGAGAGCAGCACAGCGGGCAGCACGGTTCCACCCCTCTAGGAGCTTTCAGCCCACTTTCACAGTATTATGACATGTTCATGAAAAATCAGACAAAGACAAGTTTGCTTACATGTACATGTGTAATGGACAAGCACACACCTTGAAACTGTATAGCTCTGCTATAAGCTGCACCGTTTAATCACTTAACTGCTAACTTGCCAATGGTTAACTTATTTGTCTATTTTGATTATCGATTAATCATTTTGAGTCATTTATTTAAGAGAAGTATCTAAATTCTCTGATTCCAGCTTCACGAATGTGAATATTTTCTGGTTACTTTACTCTTCTGTGACAGTAAACTGAATATCTCAGGGTTGCGGAAAAAGTCAAGTCACTTGAGGACATTACTGTGGGCCCTGGGAAACAGTGATTTACATTTTTCACCATTTTATAACATTTTATGGACAAACAACTAATCAATTAATTCAGAGAATTCTGAAAATAATTGTAGATTGCAGCCCTGTTTATTTGGATAGATTAATCTTCTAATTATCAACAATACTCCAAGAAAAAAATCAACCCACTCTGAGAGGGTAGGCTCACCTGGTAAGGTCATTGGAATAAATTTTACAGCAAAAGCAAGGATCCCTAATGTAGGCTGAGCTGTGTAGGCCTGCTCTGTCATGCGTTATACTGATGCATTTTTGAATCTCAGGTAAAATTGAAAGCCTAAAGCAATTTGATATACTGATTAGGCTCAGATAAATACAGGCTCGGATATACCACTGAGATTAGGAGGATAACTAGTTTAAATGACGGTTGAGTTGGCCCATTGCATCCCATCATCTGGCTGCGAGTCTGTTTTGTAATTAAGGCTGTAAGGTGTGTGCATAATCAAATAAATAAATAAATAAATGACGCTGGCAGAATTATATGATAATAAATTAATACATTACAAGAAGTGAATAAAGGAGCAGTTAATTGCATGAGATGAGTCTTTTTCATTAGCCTTTTGAGAGGAAATTTCATTATATGCATCACAAGCCATACTGCCAGATGAAATTCAGTTTTTTACGTATGCAAATAAGAATAAAGTATTATGTTAGGAGAACCACAAGAGTCATTACATCACATTTGATTAGACATCTAGTTGTGATGTTGTTGTCTAGTTGGGGTATACTTTTCAGTTAGCCTCTGAGTAGAGAAAGAAAAATGCTTCATAACCCAGAGAAAGGTGCTGACCTGTGCTGCTAGTCTTTTTGTCTTTGAAGGTTTGTAGCTTTTCAGTGGCATGTAAATCCAGCCGTTTTGGGAGAAAGGGGCTAATAAAATATACAAATATATGTTTTTTACTTTTCAGTTTGGATTGAGACATAACCTCACTCAAAATATTCACATATCCTTCTTGATAATCACATTGTAAACTAGCAAAAAAGGTGATCTGTGCTGGCTCACAAACCTTTTTATATACATAAAGTACACCTTGCAGTATTGATATTGAGTTTTGTTCGTTTTCTCTATGTCTATTGTTGCGAGCAAAACATAAACCTGGTTAAATGCATCTCCAATAATTGCACTGCAAAGTTGCTTGATTATTTTGTACATAATTACAGTGGAAAACAACCTGCCTATTAAGACTTTAATGGCAGTAATACAGAAAGCAATTACCATTACTTTGCTGCTCACACTGAAAATAAAGATTTCTCTAAATTAAAAGGATCCTCTGACTACTGCTAAGGCTAATTGTGTGGGGTCTTGTACAGACATCTGGTTGTACATCATTTGTAAGGGCTAAATGCTGATCAGTTAGGAAGGCCTTTACAAGCTGTGTCCTAAGTGTGTGTTTTTGGGACTGCTCTGCTGCCAGGGAGTCTGATAGCTCTTGAATTATTTATCTATCAGGCTGCTGGACGGTAGTCACGGCGACCCAGGCCCCATAGTGGTTGTCTGGCGACATCTCCCTCCAACAGTAGCCATCAGCAGACAGGGGTATGGGTGCTAATGAGCAGGGTGCATGGGTTTTTCTAACCCTCCAACCCTTCCTCGTATATAGACTCTCCACACTGAATAAAGACGCACAGAAAGATTTGCAAAGATCTGAGTGCAGAACTTTTTAATTAGGGAAAAAACGAGGTTAGAAAAAGAAAAAGATTGAAAAAGAAAGATAGAAACAACCACCCGTTTTCCTATTAAGGAGAAATGTCAAGCGCGGTGGTGAAGCAATAGTCTGTGTGCATCCCTTTGTTGTCCTCCCTGACATTGAAGGCTAATTTTTCATGGTTATTTGAACTGGAAAATGAAAGAGAGGTTTGCGATTATTTCCTATAAATGACAACACAATTGCATTACGCTTCAGTACAAACACAGAGAGGATATTGCCTTTTCATATTTCATGTGAAAGTAATGGATGGGCTATGCAAAGAGGAACAGAAAGAAAGACAAATGGTGAAAGAAAGCTCCCCGTGTTTGATTTGTATTAGAAACTGAATGGATGGAGGTAGCAAGAGTTTTTTTTTCAATAAGTGGTAGCACTCTCATGGATGTTTTAAAGTGCCTGTGCAGTGTAATCATTGGATTTCTTTAGCAATTAGCTATGAGCAACCAGCCGGGGTGGTTGTTAGAGGAAAAGTTGCCCAGTGTATCCACTGCAGGTTCTGCTAGAAAAATATACTGTATATCCATCGTAAGTCCCCACACACTGTACCCATATACTATATCTGTACATCTGTATGATGTAATAAATAAAAATAAGTGTAATAAATTAAACACCAGCCCACTATCCTCAACCTCTCCTCTCAACTATCCTGGAACATCTGAAGTTATCAGGCCACACAACTTTTGAGAGCAAACACACATCAATGATACCCTATATTTTATATTTTAAATAAAATTGATTAGCAAAATTGGTATTCATAACCTTGTCGGATTCTGTTTTATCTGGGCGTACGCTTTCATAAACAAACAGCCAGTCAGGCCCTGGGCTGTAGACGGAGACAGGGAGGCTGGATGACCATCGAGGAGGATGGCGAGCCGGCCCGCTCTGGAGGGGCATGCTGAGAAATGTGTTTGTGTACTTAAAGTTTACAAAGATTGAAGGACCGGCAGGAAAGCCTCTGCCGGCAGGACTCATGTAAATAGGACCCATGTGGGAGCTGCGAGCCGGACTCCTAACACGCGCCGAAGTAGGCGCTACATACATCCAACCATGGCAACATTGATTTTCTGAGCTAATACCTCCACAGAACAGTCCACAGGCAGATGGATGCACTACAAAGATATGCAAATGGTGCATTCGATAAATCGACAGGCAGAGATCTTTTTCAGACAGTCCACTGTACTGGTCTGCAGTGCCTAAAAGGAGAGATAAACAGATAAGTACCTGTTAATGGACACACACATATACAAGTGTGCACACTCAGACAAACATACAAGCACCTGACTGTTACCTGGGAGAACTTAAATCAATAATAGAATTTCATGTTAAGCAGAACCGCTTCAGAAAAGCACATCAAATAAAGTCCGGCATTAGTTTTTAATATGAAAGTGCTATTTTTAATGTGGCAAACTATATTTTTAATTTTCAAGGTTTTCTTCAAGAAAGCTTTTTGCACTCTATCTTGTGTGTATAATAACAAAACAAACTGTGGGTATAGTCATATTCAGTGCGCTTATTAGTCAGATATGAAACAAAAGCTGCTGGGTGTATGTCATATATAATAGATGTGGGCTGTCTTGTTAAGCCCAGCAGGCTGCATGTGGCTGTGTCTCTGTGGAGAAAGGCTCTGAAGCTCGCTGTACCTGGTAATTAAAGAGAGTTTGTGGCAAAAGCCAAACATCAGGAGAGATGAGCTATGAACAAAAGAGCTGTGACAGTTTCAGGTTATGTGATTTTTGTGTCCCTTTTTTGCCAAATGAAAAATCAATACATTTTCCGGGTTATACATATTCAGAGTGTCCACCGTGCTTCCGCCCTGATGGAGAGAGGGGCGGGGGACTGTGGGCTGGAGGGGGGGAGTCGCCTGTTCGTCTGTCATAACTGTACCATCGCATTTTCCAACCCACTGGTGAATATTTCAGAGTTGATGTGATTGCCCTTCATGACAGTGGTGATGCTTTTTTTTTCTCACTCTTTTTTTTTTTTCAGACACCCCTTCAGCCACCCCCACACTCAGTCAGTCAGCCCACCCCAATTCTGTTTGGTCCCTTTGAATAGCTGCAAATAGGTGAAGGCATTGTGGTGCAGAGCTAGAGGAAAAAGAAAAAGATGCATTAATAAAAGGAGGTTGATTTAAGAGGAGGCAGCAGTGGAAGACGACAAGCATAAATGCATGGTGGGGGGTGGTAGGGAGGCAGAGAGTGACTCTTTGTGCAGGACAATGTCCCTCAGGCAGAGTAGATGGAAGAGCACTGGCCAGTGATGTTTTTGCCCCCTATCCAGGCTTTTAGTCCACCATCCTAGCAGGGAAAAGTACAGCCTGCATCTTCCATTGTGGACATAATATGTGTTAGTGAGCGGCCATCATCTTGGACATTCAAGGAAGTCACAGGGTGGTGTGTGTGTGTGTGTGTCAGCTGGGGCAGAAGAGTGAGCAGTCCCTGAATGCTCACTCCCTCCCTGTGTAGCCACATTAACCTAGATCCTCCTCTCCTTCATCACTCAAGTAAAACACAAAGAGAAAAGAACTGGAGCGGCACTCACTTTATCCACTTTATTTGTAATGTATCTAAACATGCCATTATCACGAGGAGTATTTCTAATTAGTGTAATTTCCCATGAGATAACACTTTAGGGAAAATATTTAATACATTACATGGTGCTCAATAACAGTTCCTAAGTAACAAGAGCACAAAAAGCAGTCAAATTAGCCACATTTAGTGTGTTTAAATTGGGGCTGCAATTAACGAATATTTTCATGGTCAATTAATCTGTCACTCATTTTCTCGATTAATCGATTAGTTGTTTGCTCTATAAAATGTCAGAAAGGGGTGAAGATGATGTATGCCCACAACCCAAAGATGCTCAGTTTACTGTCATAAAAGAGTAAGGAAAGTAGATTCACTATCACATTTAAGGAGCTGCAATAAAAAAAATTTTAGCTTTTTTTCCTTTAAAGAATTACTCCAACCAATTAATCGATTATCAAAATAGTTGTCAGTTAATTTAATTGTTGATTTGTAGTCAGTTAAACAATTAATCGTTGCAGCTGTAGTTTAAATCAAGTCTTGTTTTTGTTAAATGCACAATATATAAGTTCAAACAAAACAACAAAAGGCGTAGTTTAATGACATCTGAAGTAGCGTGGGATAATGAGAGTTTTTTCATTGTTAAGCAACCACCATTGTAGATGAAAATCTATCTGACATTATGTTTTGTAATATTTGTTGACTTTGCTCCTCGCTCTCTGATGTATCCAGCGTATCCTGTGTTTTTCTGGAAGTTATAGCAGCCAGCAGCTAGCAGGAAACGCACCATTACCTTGAATAAATGACGGATTTCTCTGACTTTGACCATTGTTGGAAACATTTGGGATAATCTAAGGACACAACTCAAAAAAATCCACAACACAGGTTCATCGTCTTTAAACATTTTAATGCAGAAAACTTGCATATCATAGCTTTAAAGAAAAGCATGACCTCCATGTGTGACTCTGACCTTAATGCACTGAGTATCCTTTAAAATGGCCAGTGACTTTGAAAGGCAAAGGGGATCAAATTAAGTGTTGTGTGGCAGACCTATGGGGCTGGTCTGATGAGCAGGCACCACAGGGAAAATAGCGGAGCGGTGGTGGAGGAGGGGGGTTGCTGCGATATTGTTCTAAGGCAGTGTGAGCTATCACTGCTGTTTGTGATTAACTTGCCGTTTAAAGTTTTTTAGTTATTAGCTGCCCTAACCCCCCGTACCCCTCCTCCATCTTCTGCACCTCCTCCTCCTCCTCCCCTGCTATACCCCCCGCCACCCTCCATATCCACTCCCCTCCTGCCCTCAGCCCCATGGAGACACAAAGTATTCATTCACATTTAGATCCTGAGGTCACAGCAGGGCCAGCAGGGAGAGGCCAGCGAATCCCCCCGTAGACAGGTCAGGAATCTAACACGTAACTCCGACCAGCAGCAGCGCTGAGGTAGCTCACTCTTCTTCTTTCCTTTCAAAATGTGAACGTGTGTGGGAGAGGGGGAGTGAGTAGAAGAAGAGCACAGAGACAGATACACTTTCATTTTGTGTGTATATGTGTGTGTGTCAGGTCTAGTGTTTCTAGTTTGTTTTCTGACATATTGCTATGTTGATTCTAGGACTGCATGACATAGTAAAAAAAATCAAACTGCAAATATTTTTGACAGATATTGTGATTGCAATGTAAATCACAGTTAGTCAGAATGATGATTTTTGCATCACAATTTTAATTTTCACTGAAAAAACTGATAAAAATCATGATGATTGGACATTTGCTGGGGTCTGAAACATTTGTACATTTGGATAACAGGATTTGCAGGCCATTTGCAGGCATCTCTGCAACACTACAGTACTTCACTATAATTATGTTTTGTCACACATTTTACCTTTATCAAAAAATGCGCTTGGCCATATTGCAATTTTTGATCATATTTTGATTAATTGTGCAGCCATAATTGATTTTGATGTGTAAATATGTTTTGATGTTTTTTATTTTTCTATACTTTTATTCATTTGAAATATTACTGTTTGCATTTTTGAATGTATCTCATATTTAAGGTTGAAGTCCATATAAATGGACGGGAATACAGTTACTAACATGCATATCAGTATGAATGTTTTGCAAGTCTTTTAAAAAGCATTAACAAGCGTCTACATTTTAACACAGCCTTATTGTGCAGTGGTCAATGGTTGCTGATAACACCATGTTGTGGTTTATTGGTCGTTCATAAGCAAAAGCCCCTCTTGTCTCTGGCTAGTTTGTGGGCATGTTTTGCTCTGTTGTGGTTTTATGAGAGGTAGCTTGCGAGGAGGGAGCTTCTGTGAGTGAGTGAGTGTATCAGAGGGGGGTTACGAGCCGGGGTGGGAGTGTTTTCCTGTGTGTTGTGTTTTAAAAAGGGGGGTCTTGCGTACGGGGCGCAGAGGTGCTGATATGAGGAGCGGACAATGCATGAAAGCCCTCAGCATGAGTCCTGTGTCTCATTGTCCCATGGTACCCTCCTGTCACTTTCATTTTGCACCCTCTAGTCCAGAGTCAGGCCAACTTTGATATAAGGAAAGGGGTGCAAGGGATGATGTTTGGGGGGGGCAAGAGGGGTATTTTTAAAAAGAAAAAGTAGGGGAGAAAGATAGAGTCTGTGAAGTGTGAAATAAGATTGCTTTTTATCCGACAGTGCAGCGTTAAAGAAAAGGAAGCTGTCCGGCCCTGGATAAAGCGGGGGGGTGTGGGGGGGAGCATACCTCTCTCTGATTTACAGTGTGAGAGATCCTCTGACACCTGGTTAAAATGATAACAACAGCCTCAATAATCATAATGAGAGTAATGAGAGCTTAGACACACAGCTCCAACACAAGAGCCTGGAGAGAAGCGGAGCTCAAGCCAGCACTCGAGAGCTGGGGAGAGGGAGAAGCTCAGCTCAGCCCCCGCGCTGGTTCTCCAGGACTTATACGAAAGCCAAGAGAGACAGTGTTGTTGAGATATATGCAACAAAAAAGAGCAGACTGTCACTGCTGTTTGAGGAACACTGGAGCCATTCTCAGGTAGGACTGGGATTCTGTACTTAAAGACAGGCAGTTATCATCATAGCAGTGTATTCTGCTGAGGCCGAGGATGGAGGAGGAGCCTGACCTAGTGAAAGATATCTAGAGTGACTATTATTACTTGCTGCTGCTCTTCTCCACAGTCTGGGAAGGAATACTGGAAAGTGCAGTGGTTACCATCAATTATTTATTAGGCCGTTTGTGCTTGTCAGTCTGATTAGCATTAGTGTAATCACTGCTCTTCAGGGGAAAGGAAGGCTGCTCTCTCTCATCGGAAGGTAATCTCACCATTTTCAGTGTCTCATCTTCACCGGACGCCTCTTGCATAGCATCTGCTTTTGTCATCTCCACATATTTCTTTCCCTTTTCCCCCCTTCCTCGTGTGTTTCTGTCTGTTGCTGCTCGGCCCCCTTCCCCCAAGCACCTCATTAATGTGTGTGAGCAAGTTGCTCTCTCCCAGCTTGTATAGAGTGACACCTATGGGCCTGATTAAGCCTCTGCACTCACTGGCAAAACACAAGAGGGGAAGGCTGCTGAGCGCTGATATGGTGTATGTGTGTATGTGTATGTGTCTGAGTGTGTGTGTCTGTCTGCGAGATGCTGGAGCAGAGAGCCCATGGACTGTCCCCACTGAGTGACTGGCAGAGCAAAGCTGATATTTATATGCTCAGAACAAATGAGTGTAATCTCTGTGTCGGCAATGGGCTTATTCAGCTTGCATGATTAGATTAATGGAACTGTTTCATATCATTGTATTAGGATGGTTAATGAAGACAATTAATTAGAAGACAACCTTCAGGCTATTGTCCTTTACATCTCTCAGATTTGGGTTAGAAATGGCCTGCTGCCATAGCTTTGAGTGTTTCTCCTCATCTATTTTCCAGAGTTAATCTATGGTTACAGTTTTAGTGTCTCTTTTCCATTTGCATCCTACTCTTAGGCCACTCATGACCTTTCATTAATTATGCTCGGCCTGGCTTTAATCATTCTGTAATACCGTTGGAGATGAGACGAGGAATAGGCAAAGCCATTTGCCACTTAAAGATGTGATGCTGCTCCTGGAATTAAATGTCTGCATTTCTGCATAAATTATGGACAGAGCTGTGTGTTATGTGTGCTAAAAGTGTCATATATGTTGATTAAACATCTAAATAAAGAAAACACAAGGAGGAAAAAAATATCAGCGCATGTGTTAGCATGTACAGGAAGTTGGGGGTGGTTCAGGGAAGCTGAATAGCATTATAACATTGGCTGCTGCCTATTACAGTAATATTTGAGCACAACGTGTGTATTAATGTGTAGGTGGGGAATTAGTCTCACTACAAGTGTCACAAAGCTAAGAAATGACACCTTGCCCCGTTTTTAAAGGTGAAAAAATTTACCTGGGGATTATTTTGTAATCTGAGCACCTGTGCAGCTGCACAGTATCCTAATTCTCGCGCAGTTGTGGAGATTTATGCAGGCAGGAGTTAGATGGGATTTTGGGACTCGGCAGGAGTTCTTTGGTTTTCTGGGAATGTTTAAGATCCGCCTCACCAGTGAAGGATGGGCCGCACACTGGATGGAATTCATGGGTTGCCTTGGAAACATAATAGAAACATGGTTAAAAATAAGAGAATAAAATGTATTCATGTGTGTGGGAACCAGGGAACACTTAAATATGCTTTTTTACTAGGAGCCAGTCGTCACTTTTTAAATATATTTATTTGAACACAGGATCATTGGATCAGCTTTTAGCAATAATGTGTAACAACACAATCCATACACCAATCACTCTGCTCAGAAAGCTGTTTCCTACAGCCTTTGTATCAGCAAGCAGGAAATGGAAGATATTGCTTCTGTCCTGCCAGGAATACAAAGGTGTTTTTCCACGGACAGATTTTTTTTTTAACGAATAACCTCATATGTATCAGCATGCAGCTGTGTCTAGAATAATGCAACTATTGTTATGATTTTGTAGCTATAGTGTGTATGTAGTTAACCTTTAGTGAGCAAAACAGTTTTTATATGTGCCATAAAAATGGCAAAAATATTGTTGTTTTTGTCGTTATAATGTAGGAGAGGTGGACAAGAATTCCATGTATATGAGATAAGTATTGAGTGGTCTCAATCTAAAGGATTGTATCTATGGAGAAGTTTTGACTTGATGTACGATAAAGGATGGAGCTACTCAATAAAGAGGAAAAGGGCTGTAACTAACAATGGTTTTCATTGTCAACGAATCTAACGATTATTTTCTCGATTAATCAATTCATTTTTTGGTCTATAAAATGTCAGAAAATGGTGAGAAATGTCAATCAGTGTTTGCCAAAGCACCAGATGATGTTCTCAAATATCTTGTTTGGCCATAACCCAAAGATACTCAGCTTATTTTCATAAAGTAGTAAAGAAACCAGAAGTTATTTACTTTTTAAAGGCTGAAATCAGAGAGTTTGGGCTTTCTCTTCTTAAAAAAATCCTCAAACAAATTAATCGATTATACAAGTAGTTGGGGTTTTTTAAATAAGCAATTTATTATCGATTCATCATTGCAGCTCTAAAAAAGAATGATATTCCAGTTATGTATGATATATGTTTACTTATGATTAACATATAACATATATATTTAAGTCCATCAGATAACAAGATACAAATGTTGAGCTTGTGTGTTTACATGGACTAAACATGTGTTGTATGTCTTTTTTTGTTGTTAAGATTGTGAGTCTTTGTTTTGTTAATGTGGAAAGCATATATGGTATATACTGAGAAATTTAAAAAAATATTTTTTTTAAAAAGTAACTAAATATATTGTAGATGCTCTTAAGGGCATAATATGCAATATTTTCCTTATAAAACAATGCATAGCCTCAGAAACACAACCTCTGTCACTTATGACCCACTAGAAGTGTGTGTTGTTGGCTGTATTTCCTTATTTTCTCATTATTTTGTTGTGCTCAGGACATTTTAACAACCCAAAACATCAGTATTTGACGTCCTGGGAATGAGACTCAAAATTTAACCATCTTTCTTGTGCATTTCGGAACAGCTCAGACAAATCTTACTGATTCTGTGTTTAAATGTCCAACCTTTTTTTTAGCCTACAGAGGCAAAAAAAATCTTTCACATACACAGCAGAGAATGAAATGTCAAATCAAAATAACAATAATTTTCTTTAATGCATTTTTCACTCATAAACATGACTTATTTGCATCTCTATTTACCCTTTCAGGAGAAAAAATGAGATGTTTCTGAATATTCTATCTATGAGTAAGACGTGTCATCAGGACTGTGAGAATAGCCACGTGGTTCAGAGATGTGTTCAGAGTGTATCTGTGATAATGACACATACCAGAGTTTGAGAACACGATGTCAACTCTGTGTACGGTGTATGCAATGTTTCATAATAACTGACAGGATAAACAGTGAGTGTCGGGGATAATGTAGCATCATAAAAGTGGTTTTGGCTGTGGGTAGTCATGTGGTGAGCTAAGATTGGATGTGTGATGACTGCAGGGCTGAATACTTGAACAGGATATTTCAGTAGCTGTTGTAGCATTGTCAATATATCAATAGCTCATAGAGTAGAGACCCGAGCATGAAAGCATTTTCAAAAGAGCATTTAAGTACATTTGCTGAGAATTAGCTGACTTGTGTAATAACTGATAGGGCCTATTGACTGTGGCCTAGTTTACTGTTGTCAAATCAATGCGATTGCATGCAAGTCGCACTACTTTTAAACAAACTTAACAGGCAGAGGGGATGTTCAGGGGGCACTGGAGGGAAATAAACAAGATTGATGCCCTTTTTATTATCTGTTTTCGCTATCTTTTCCTCTGTGTGTTACTTACAAATGGCGTTATCGGATATCCATTGTTTGGACTTCGACGCTCCTAAATGGCCTGATATATCGAGCTGAGGCTTTTAAGGTGGTTACAGGGGATTTCTGCCTTTGACTTGGCATAAAAATAAAATGAATTGTGGCCCGGAAAGTTTTAAATATTTATGATTTTTTTCTTTTTTTCTTTTTATTTTTTTTTATTTTTACAATAGTAGAATAGTGACATGAAGCTTGTATTGGTAAGTAACCTAGCAGATTGCAGCAGGGGAAAATAATGTATGTCTGTGTTTTGTGTTGGTGTGTATGTGAGAAAGTGAATGAGTGCTTGTCTAGTATGAAGTCTTTCTTTTGAAGGATACTGCGTGCATAATTATTTTTCCATCTGCCAGGTTCAGACCACATGTGTGCCATTTTTCTGCAGTTTTATGTCCACATTAAATAGGGGAAACCATATTTTTGTCATTGTCTAGAATACATGGAGAAAAATATGACAAATTAGCTCTTAGTATAATAATAATAATAATAATAATAATAATAATAATAATAATAATAATAATAATAATTCTTTTGAAAATAAATATCCCAGTGATGATCAGACAGCACATGACAGAAAGCAGAAGGCAGATTCTGCCCTCTTTGTCTGCTAGCCTTGCAACTGTGTGTCAGCATATGTAATTGTTGCAAGCTCCTATAGAAAAAAACGCTGCCGTCCCTTTAAGTGCTTCCACCAATTCTGATGGCGTGGTAATTTACATATCCCGTCCTCCCTCCCCCTTCAGGAGAGCTGAGTGAGGATGTGGAGGCTGCTAGTGAGACCACCACAGACCAGGAGGACCAAACCAAAGACAGAGAAAGTGGGGGGGAGAAGGAGCTCACCAAAGGGACAGGTAAGGCCAATATTTACACCACACACATTTAGGGGTTACTATTCACAGGGAAACACATGGCCCTGCACCTGAATGGTGCTGAGCAACAGGCCTTTTGTCTAATTAAATGAAACATTTTGACAAAATATTGAAATCCTTTTTAAGCATTAAACACTCTCTTCTCAAAACTCCCTAAATCCACTCCTAGTGTTGGAAGGCTGCACTTTGATGCTGTGGGTTTCCAGGCATTAAACCCCATCAAATACAGTTAGGATAAACTGTCAATTTAGGTAATATGTTCAGGGGACATGTGACCCATGTTTTTGTCTTTGCTCAATGGGTGATGTGAAGAGAGGGGCCTGTATGCCTAAATCCAGCAGAGCCGTGTGTGTGTGTGTGTGTGTGTGTGTGTGTGTGTGTGTGTGTGTGTACACATGTGATGGCACTGCTGCCCCCTCCTCAACTTTGCTGCACACACACAGGAGGACAGACAGCACTTACCTGTGTTTAATGTTATCAGATCAGGATGGTTTTATCTGCGGGTCTCTGTATTGACAGGTGTAGGTGGTTAATCCTAAGAAGGGGGTCGGGCTTAGCGTGAGGGGAGGAGCTTTAGGCCTCAGCAATCTCTGCTCAAGACAAGGCTGCATTTCATAAAATCTTTTTGAGAATTTTTGGAAGCTTTATAGGTTTTAATCTTATAAATGTTTTTAACTCAGGGGATGTTTTCACTTTGAATGGATTGGCAGTGATATATGGACGTATGCATGTGTTTATATTCTTTTTATGCTTGTTTGCCAAATTATGATTTGATGAAACATGGTGAAAAATGAACCGTTTTAAACATCATATGTTTGAGTTTTGGTATGATTGGAATTTGTCTGAAAAGCCCTTTATTGTTCTAACAGAAGGACTATTAAATCAGTGGTGTCAAACACACAGGCTGCAGGCCAGATCTGGCCCACCAAAGGTTCCAGTCTGGCCCACTGGACGACTTTGCAAAGTGTAACAAATTGCATAGAAAAAAACGATGAATATTGTGATTTAAAGATACTGAACATTGTGCAAAATATTGTCAATCAGCAGGTTCAATACAAAAGAATCTGTATCAGGCTTCTATTTCAAAACAATATTGTTGGATGTAAATGGTTTTTGTAAGGCAGAGGATAACTTAACCTTCTACCTCATTAGCTTCCTCTTCAGTTGGTGCTGTGTGGTGACACAACATTACTGCACAGGAGTGCAAATACCTGGAAAGAATTTATAGATCTTGACAAGCTGTTTAAATCATAAAGAAGCAAAATACTATGTTGATATTCACTTCCAAAATATATAAATGATATGTGCATTTGTAGATCCACAGTGATCTGTATCGTAATGCACATGCAATAACGGTAAACTGACTAAACGCGAAGAAACTGAGACGATGAAATTTTTCTTAAGATGTCTGAGACTGTTCATCATCTGTTTTGTAAATGGATAGTTAATTATTTGTGAATGTTTTCAGAATTAACTTGTACTTCCTTGCACTAAAAAGGGGAGCATTTGGAGGTGGTGCTATTTGTAGGTTATAATGCAATGGTTTTACTCGTCCAGCAGACTTGAAATGAGATTGGTCTGAAATGAATTTGTTTCCCAAAAAAGTTGGGACCGTGTGTAAAACATAAATAAAAACAGGATGCATCAAGTTAATGAGTGTATATCTACAAAAAACATTAAAGTTTATCAGCTTGAACATTAAATGTGTCTTTATGCTTAATTAATTTAAATGACAGTTGAAAATCATTTGCAAATTATTGCATTATGTTTTTATTTATATGTTACACACCATCCCAACTTTTTTGTAATCTGGGTTGTAGAAGTATGCAACCAGCTGAGGTTCTTATAGCAGTTGTAGTTCTGTTGTTTGTGCTGCTGTAGCCAGAAGAAGTACTTAAGCAAGGGTGGTTTTGTACTTTTATTACAAGTAGGATCAGTATAGGTGCTAATTTAATAATGCTGATCATCTGTGTGGAGCCAGTAGTTAAAGAACACATTCTTCCATAGATTGTCAGACATGTCAAAGACGTTGAAACTTGCAGTACTTTTAACTAGACCTGCACAATATGGTAAGAAAAAAAATCATATTGTGATTATTTTGACATATATTGCGATTGCAATGCGATTCATGATTAGTTGGAATAATTTTTTTTCCATCAAAATTTTCATTGTCACTGAAAAAATAATTTGACATTTGTTTGGGTTTATACCAAACAAACATGTTTTATTGTATCTGGAGAACAAGATTTGTAGGCCAGGGCATCTCTGCAGTGCTACAGTACTTCTGCTGTTTTGTCACACATTTTTCCTGTATCAGAAATGCTGATGATATTGCATGTTAGATATTGCATTGTTTTGATAATATTTCAATTAATTGTGCAGCCCTGATTTAATAGCAATGTGTGGGGCCAGAAGTAAAAAATGGTGCTGACAGTACTTTTAAGTCAAATACACTGTATGATCACCTTTATCCATCCATCTTCTGGACATGAATGAAACTTGGTCTCAAACACAACTTTAAAGCAAGAGTCTAAAACTTATGTCCCACATATTGCACAGTGTATGTGCATCACTGCGTCTAATTATATACAAAGCCTTTGTTTACTGATTGTATTCAGATTTCTGAGACGTCAGTGTAAATGAAATATAGTCTCATTTTTCCCTTTTATGCACAATTTACTTTGTGCGCCTGTGTTAGAAAAACAATGTTGGCAGTTAAGACATGTCTTATTCAATAGAAGAGATTTCTGATAATGATGACACTGAGCAGTAACAGGCCTGGATAGATGCTTCTCACTTGTCTAACTTCTTGTGTTACTGCAGGATGTTTTGATTTACACTAGTCAGGTTAAAAGCTGGAAAACAATTCAGACCTTTTGCATACCTAAGTTTTTTATAAAGTGTAGCAAAAAAAACTTCATCACAGTGTTTGAAGCCCAGCCTTTGTAAAATGTCTTTGATATTCGAACTTCTATTTTAAATGAGGCTGAGTTGTTTGTGCTCTTTGAAAGGGCGACACTCTTCTTTGATGGAAGAAATAATGATATGCATGCCTGACTGAATATGGCTAAAAGTATGTTTTAGCACATCAAAATAAAGCACTTTAAAAAGCATTAAAATGAGCTGGCCGATTAATAATTCACTCATACCTGTGGTGCACAGGAAGACGACTCCTCGCATTAGGATTCCTCCTTTTTGAAAGGCATGCAATTTGATACAAGCATATTCAGTTCCTTTCCTCCCCTCTGTCAGTCGCTAATCACCAAATAAGTGTGTTTCTGTGTTTTCACAAAGGAAATATGTGCTTGCATATGAAAAATTTACAGCTTCCCAGCAGCTTATTAGAAACGCTTAGTTAAAAATAGCATGTGCATTAGGGAACCAGGTCTGAGGTTCTGTTTGATGTCAGTGAAAAGGTGGGTGGGTAGGTTGGGGTGGTGGGTTCAAGGCTGTGTTGTCAGCGAACTGTAGACAGCTGTAGTTTAATGGAAGGGTCCCTTTTTGTACTTCAAACTTTTTGTGATTGATGAATACAATACCCATTCAAAGCAAGTGCAGAAACCCTATCTTGTAAGGGGTAAAAAAGCAAGGAAGACCTCACAATGCATTTGGTAAACATAGGAGCACTTGTTTGGCTGGTGATTGTCTGAAGATGTAGGCGCACAGATGGTGTGTACGATGAGAATATGGTGTGTGAGCATCTCGGCCAACCTGTTATTTATCTGAAAGGTGCTCAGTCTCCCACTGTCTGAGGCTGAGCTGTTTCCAAGGTCCATCATTAGAACTACTGAAGTATTTCTTCTCATCGTTGTCATGTAGCTGTTGGAACAGAGCACAACATTGTTCCTTTACAAATGACAGTCACTGTCAGACAGACAGCATTAGCGAACACAGAAAAAAGGCTTCCTCCTTTTTAAAGCCACTGTCAATCTTATTTTCTCTTTCTTGTTCCGCAGCTCCTCAGTATTCATTAAAATCATTTAGAGGTACATCAGAAGCCTTTGTAAAATGCATATGTATTCAGCATGTCATCTCTTGAAAGATGCCTTCATTATTCTGTTGTTTTTTATTTATCTCAAAGATAATACATATATGTACATGTACAGGCATTCAGACATTATGTAAATGTCATATACTCCCAACACTGTAGGTAATATGTGCTGCAACTTTTTTGTCATTATCATGAGTATATATCCTGAGAGAAGAATTACAAATTAAAAGTAATTATAAGTGGAATACTAAAATCTTAATGTATTTGGACAATGATGTTCATGTTGGCGGTAGCTGCACTTTAATCATCCTGCATGATTAGTAATTCTATGGGTCATTTTTAATGCTAGGTATGAAATATGTATAAAATGGATGGCCACGAGCCTCTTTTTCCTCTCCTCACACCTTCTTCACCAAGCTGAGACAGCACTGGCGAAAAGGGAAGAGCGTTCTGCATATAGGAGCGAGCTCCTTACCTTCATTAAAGCAGGTGGTGTATTTATGCAGCAGCTGAATGTATGGGGATGCAGCAAGGAGAAAGGCAGGGTGGCGAGTGTAGGGGAGATAGGAAGGTGAAGAGAGCAGAAAAAGGAAGGAAGGAGGGGAATTGTTAATACATTGGCAGACTCGGACACAATGCGATTTGACATATTTAACATAAATGTATGGGAAAGGTTGTATTGAAAGTTTGAGTGGGAGATGGGGAAGAGGGTGGGAGGAATAGTCTCTTCATTCTGGGGCTGGGAGGATGGTAGTCCTCTGAAATTGAGCTTGATAAATAATTCTTTTCATACCTCTTTCCTTACATTCAATTTATGGGAGGGAGCTGGAGCAAAAGGGGAATGAAAAATAATTCAGCCTATCCAGCCTAGGTCATCCACATTCTGAGACCAGTAAAACCTGTGGAGATCAGACAGACTTAAAGGTAGACAAAAACAAATTACACTACTTGCTGAAAACACAGGGAATATGTAACATACAATGATATATATTCTAAATGTCAATGATTCTGTAACCAACCATTTGAATCTTAGCTACTTTAGAAAATATAATTATTTACACTTGGAGGAAATAGTCAGATCCTTGACTTATGTAAAAGTACTAATACCACACTGTGAAATAGATAAGTACAGTCAGGAAATGTACTAACACAAAAAAGTACGTAATGTAGATATTAACACGTAAAAGTTAATGTAGAAAAATGTCCCCTGATTATTATTTATTATATTATTATCTTATGCATTCATGTAAAAGCAGGATTTTACTATTGTTAGTTGAGTTGGGGCTCATTTGAACTATTTTGTACAGTACTGTAACTAATTTTTCATAATGGATTCATGTTGATTATTTACTATATTAATACTATCACCCAGAATGCTGAGGCTTACCTTCACAACAGTTCAAAGCTCAAAATTATTAAAAATAAACTAAAATTATTACAATAATTTGTGAAGCTGCAACCATGAAGCCATTTTATGTTTACAGAAAGAAATTCCATAAATTATTGTCAGAATAGTTGCTTATTAACTTTCTGTCAATTGATTAATTGGGTGATCACTTAATCATTTCGGCTGCACTTTTATATCTTGTTAGTTCGTTTAATTTATTACAAAATGTAACCTTCATAAGCTCTTTGTATGTTTTGTATGCTAAAATCTTAATCTCCAAATTAGTGGAAACTACAACTAATTACTAACTGTTTTTAATATTTCACATTCTTTATGTTTCACTCAAAAATGCTCATGTACAGAATTTTTGGTGATATTTTTTCTGCCATATGCAATGTCCGAAGTAATCAAACAATGCAGGATATGTAACTTGAGTCAGAGTAACAGAATAAGTTTAGGTTAGTTTGATAAATCCAAATAACCATTTTTATAATTAGAATACAAATTGTTTTGTTTATTTTTTTTAATCATCATCACAGTCTTTATTCGCTCATGGAATAATACATCTAGTGCATACAGCACATGTTTGTATGCAGCTTTGTAGCATCACTTTCCATGCTGGACTTGTGTGTGTGTGTGTGTGTGTTAGCTCGGGCTTGAATGTTAGTGTTGTTCAGGTACAAGTGTGTAGGAGTATTTTGACAATAGTTT
>JAJHUR010089221.1:0-49705 GCA_027495735.1 Lutjanus campechanus | reverse complement strand
TGGGGCTGGGAGGATGGTAGTCCTCTGAAATTGAGCTTGATAAATAATTCTTTTCATACCTCTTTCCTTACATTCAATTTATGGGAGGGAGCTGGAGCAAAAGGGGAATGAAAAATAATTTTCCAGCCTAGGTCATCCACATTCTGAGACCAGTAAAACCTGTGGAGATCAGACAGACTTAAAGGTAGACAAAAACAAATTACACTACTTGCTGAAAACACAGGGAATATGTAACATACAATGATATATATTCTAAATGTCAATGATTCTGTAACCAACCATTTGAATCTTAGCTACTTTAGAAAATATAATTATTTACACTTGGAGGAAATAGTCAGATCCTTGACTTAAGTAAAAGTACTGTAGCGGTTTGACTGATTGTTAGATTGGGGTGCCAGCTAGGTCAGCGCCTAGCAATACCTCGTCAGGGGTGTGAGTCAGTATTTTTTGTTTAAGTCGTCACCGCACATAAAATATTAAATAAAATAAGCAGAAGCAACAACCACACAACCACACAACCACACAACCACAACTAATACCACACTGTGAAATAGATAAGTACAGTCAGGAAATGTACTAACACAAAAAAGTACGTAATGTAGATATTAACACGTAAAAGTTAATGTAGAAAAATGTCCCCTGATTATTATTTATTATATTATTATCTTATGCATTCATGTAAAAGCAGGATTTTACTATTGTTAGTTGAGTTGGGGCTCATTTGAACTATTTTGTACAGTACTGTAACTAATTTTTCATAATGGATTCATGTTGATTATTTACTATATTAATACTATCACCCAGAATGCTGAGGCTTACCTTCACAACAGTTCAAAGCTCAAAATTATTAAAAATAAACTAAAATTATTACAATAATTTGTGAAGCTGCAACCATGAAGCCATTTTATGTTTACAGAAAGAAATTCCATAAATTATTATCAGAATAGTTGCTTATTAACTTTCTGTCAATTGATTAATTGGGTGATCACTTAATCATTTCGGCTGCACCTTTATATCTTGTTAGTTCGTTTAATTTATTACAAAACGTAACCTTCATAAGCTCTTTGTATGTTTTGTGTGCTAAAATCTTAATCTCCAAAGCAATTACTAACTAAAGCTGTCAAACAGTTAAGTTAAGAGGTTAAGAAGTACAATATTTCCCTCCCAGATGTAGTGGAGTAGAAGTGGAAACTACTACTAATTACTAACTGTTTTTAATATTTCACATTCTTTATGTTTTACTCAAAAATGCTCATGTACAGAATTTTTGGTGATACTTTTTCTGCCATATGCAATGTCCGAAGTAATCAAACAATGCAGGATATGTAACTCGAGTCAGAGTAACAGAATAAGTTTAGGTTAGTTTGATAAATCCAAATAACCATTTTTATAATTAGAATACAAATTGTTTTGTTTATTTTTTTTAAATCATCATCACAGTCTTTATTCGCTCATGGAATAATACATCTAGTGCATACAGCACATGTTTGTATGCAGCTTTGTAGCATCACTTTCCATGCTGGACTTGTGTGTGTGTGTGTGTGTTAGCTCGGGCTTGAATGTTAGTGTTGTTCAGGTACAAGTGTGTAGGAGTATTTTGACAATAGTTTTGTGGAGCACCAATTAAAGGTGATATGCAGGTTCCAATTTAGCATTCGATTACCTGCTGCACACTGTTTTCACACTGCCTGTGTACAAATAGTGCATATTATAGTATTTTCCTAGTTCATTATTTTGCCCGAACATTTGCTTTTAACTCTCACACGTTGGGCTTGATGAATAAAATCAAAATGGGTGAAATCTATATTTATACATAATTAAACCGAGGCTGAACACCTACAGCAGAAGTGTTGTTTTGATTCATGTGATGAGGTTTAAAGCAGGTGCTGTAGATTTATACGAAAAATTGTAAATTGTTTATAATGAGATAGTAATAGATTATGATATGTTAAAACACTACATTTCTTCATGGATGTCTTAATATAATCTGTCAGATCAGTTTGCACCAATGCCTGTGCTGTGTTTCTCTTTCTCATGAGGCTCCTGCAGCAGGCTTTTCTTAAAAAAGCTCCAAATTGTCATCAGTTGTTGATATTATACCTGAGAAACTGTTTAGATGAAGACTGAACAGCTGGCTGCACTTATACAATCCTCTGTGTGTGTGCCTGTGTGTTTTTTTCCACCTGTGTGTTTGCACAAATGTGCCCCGGCATGCACATGTGCACATTCAGGTGTGTTGTGTGCAGGAGAAGCAGATGTCGTGTTGCACTCTGTAGATGCTGCATTCAGTCTGTATAATGAACATGATGATTAGCATCCCCTAGACCCAGCAGTGTGGCATTGCAGCCTGCTCATTTTTTATTGTGCTCTACATTGTGCTGTTAGTCTTGTGCTGTTGCTCATGCAGGAACAGACACAGAAAACATTATGGATTGTTCTCCACCTAACAGTGCAGATATGTAGATTTAATATTAGCTGTGGTTGAAGTTGAAATTGCACGCTTATGGTTAGTTACAATCAAATTATTCAAGTTTATGTTATTGTTAGTCTAAACTGGGCGACATTCAGTGCAGTGGTGATTTGTTGTTGCTTTTAAACCCTAAGTAGTGTGAGGAATCAGTAGACAGAGCTGTGAAAATGTTTACATATTCATATCACGTCCTGTGAGTGCTTGTCATCCCTCAAATTGTAATTCCTTTTGTCTTTGAAGATAATAGGCCATAAATTGTCCTTGTTTGTGAGCCAACTCCCTGAAAGCTCAGTGTTTATGAGTTTTACCACAGGGTGTCTAATGGCCGAGCACCAGCGCTGTGTGTCTGAGCGTCCTGTAAAGGTGAACGCCATGTCATCCTGTTGTTCAGCGGCCTGAAGATTAATAACGCTCCGGCCAATTAATATCTCCTCTCAGTTTCTTCATCTTGGATTTGCCTTTCTTGCAACCATGTCTGCATAACTCTGTCATAATACAGCAGACCTGGCCTTCAGAAATAGTATGAAATGATTTCATATGGAGCTTCAGTATTAGGTTTTCAGTTCAAGGTTCAGATTTCTTGTATTTCTTTTTCTTTTATAAATTAATGCAGAATAATTGCCTGAGAAATATTGGATGAAAAGGAACAGTGCCCTTTATTGCTCTGGGCTATGACACAGGCTGTAGATTAAAAACCTGTATAGAAATGGGAAAAAAGAAGAGACAATATTCAGGTATTGTTAGCATAGCATTAAAAGAGAATGAGTTGTAGCACTGGGGGAGTTGAATCATCTCCATATTAATGGCCAGCTTGCAAAGGGAATAGAGGTTATGATTTTTATACATAGCAAGGAGAAGAAGGGAGTCTGAGGTCCTCTGCAGTGTGAAGGTGAGGGGTTTTTAGGCAGTTGGGGACCAGAGGACACACTTTTCAGAAAGCGTACTATTGAGGATCCTTAAGTTGCAAAGGAATTGTGGGCTGAACTTAAGTTAAAAGTGATTGGCAGACTGTGGCCAGTCTGGGCGAAGCGACAGTGAAGTTATGCAGCCTCGGTGGCGTGGACGGACTGGATGATAGGTTATATTTTTTACAACCGGAGGCCTGAAGCTGCCACGGCGAGACAGGAACTGTGGTAATGAGGGGGCAGAGGCTCCGGAGATGATGAGGACCCCATGTCAGTCAGTAGGAGGGGAATTCCCCTTCCAAAAAACCAGGAATCTTTTTCCCATCCTCTGCTTCCTAACATATTGTTTACTGTAACTTTTAGAATATGGATAACCTCTCCCAAGGACGGAGCAGATTAATGGCAGCTGTGATTGCACTCCTGGAAGATTTCAATGGCAGATGACCTGTGCTGGTTAATTCAGTCTGTGCTGTGTCAGTCACTCTGTCCAGCAGCCATCTTTTTTCCCCTTTAAAAGCACAACAAGGCTGTGATTGCTCCAGAGACCAGTGCAGTGTGCTGACAGCCCCTTTGCTGCTTGAATAATACAGTCCAGCTATGGGAGGTGAGACAAGGTGCCAAAGTCCAATTCACTTACGGGACTCGACAGCACAAAAGCCTCTGGTTTACGGAAAAGGGGCATGAATTAATAATCACCTAATTGACTCTTAGGTTTTTTCTCCACTCTTACTCTGGCTTTTGTGCTTTCAGACAAAAGCCCACCCTGTGTATCTGTCAGAGGAGGTTTGGTGTGGATGGGGGCTCTGTGTCTAATGACCAGTCAGAAGAGGTCAGGGGAACAGACAGACTCCTGACAGACATTAAGGTCACTGACAGTGGTCTCTGCGGACAACTACTTGTTAGTGGGACAAGCATTGTTAATCAAACAGGCCACTGAGGTTTAAATACAGAAATAAATTGTAGTTTTAGTTCTTTTTAAGACATGATCACTCAGGACCTCTTAAAAGTTCCAGTACAGTCACACAGGGCCTCATGATGAAACTGTAACTTAAGGAGTGATTCAGCCAGGTACTGCAGTATATAGTTTTTGTATTTTTCCTGTGTTTAGTTAAACTAGACCTGTGGACCAGTGGAGCTGCTCAGTGGCTGGCAGATAAGACTGTCGTACTGAGCAGCTTCCAGGTGTGAATGTGTAACTGTGTGAATGTGATCGGGGCATTATTGCAAAAGACAGCCTCACTCTCAGTGACCCTACCCTGAATAAATAAAGGGGAAAAAAAACTAGACCTCACCTCTGTTTTTTGGCAGCTATTCTTGACGTCTTTAGCATATCTCACCAGGGACTGTCCTCTTCTACAGAAGCAAATGTATCAGTATTATTTTATAACGTGAAAAGTTTATGGTTATAACAAGATGTTTTTCAAATTATAACAAGATATTCTCATGTTGTTGCAATATACTAATATCATCATGATATAACAAGATAAATAGTATGTTATAGCAAGAAAAAAATCCTGTAAGTAAGTATATAACATGACAGCTTTTCATGTGATGCTGATCCGTTTTTCTTTTTCTGGTGTGGCAGCAATACAATTCCATACTTCTGTTTTTTCTTGACATGTTCCTGTAGTTGTCCTAAACCCTGCTCCATCAGGACCCCATGTTTTGGTCTTTGGTTTCAATCACATGCTCATATTGTAGATCAGTGTGTCTCACAAGTGCCCATCTGTGCTCAGACACCAGTGTCCAGTCTGCCATGTTAGACTGTACGTAATGACAAAAAAACCCAAAAACTGTTAACTCTATTTCATTCCAAGCTTTCCAATGTTTCGGTCATTTTTTTCATCACCCTTGACGAGGAAAAACAGGATACAGTAGTTGGATGTTAGTCATGGTGCCGGTGATGGTGTCAGGGTGTAAGATTCTTAAGAGAAGGCGATTGATCAGATTTATGGAGTCCTAATTGGCCGTGACGAGAGAGACTGCATCTGAGTAAGCCTCCCCAGCCCTCCATCTGTCCCTCTCTCCCTCTCAAACACACATAAACATAAAACACCCTGAGCTAGAAAGCCGGTTTGGGCCCTTCTACGGCAGCTCTCCAGCACCTTAGTATAAACAGCCACTTGTTTCACCTCTCTGATGCTTACTGAGTAATTGTGAAAGTGGACTATACTTATAATCAATTATGTTTATCCTCTTAATCACGAGACTGAGAGGATACTTGTGTCTACTTAATCCACGTGTACTTTCTGCACTGTATGTGTGCACTTTATAGCCCTGCACTACCTGCTCTTATGCTCACATGAAACAATGGAGTCTTAGAATTTCTTTTTACACTTTAAGCCACTCTCAGTGAATGCAGTTAGACATATTTCAGCTGTATTTGCTGCTATACTTGTTTCTTTCAGTCAAATACAGAACTGAAATGTAGCTGAGGTTTTTGTCAACAAGTGTTGAAGTCTGATCAAATACTGAAGAATGCTTTTTAATTCAATATCCTAGTGGTAATGTTCAAATGGGTATGTAATTTCTTAAAATAATTTGAATTAAAAAAGAAAAAAGATCGGTAAATCACATGACACACGCTGGTCATTAATAACAAAATTGAATACAAAAGCAGATGTGAGAACAATTTAATGAAAATGTTATGTGTTACCACTTATATGTGTAGTGTAAAAAAAGGTCTACTTTACAGAAATACTATGATAAATAGTGCAATAGTAATAAAAGTCTCCTTATTCCTACTGTTTGACAAGGTTATATGTCCACGTGTTGCTGCTGTATGATATTTTCTTGTCACATATAGTGCGTAATTGCTGTATTTTTGTCTGCAGCTGACAAGTTGCACCAAACCACGTAACGTTTGATGCAAATGCGTCTCATAGGTTTCCACAATCATGTGACGCGGGCCAGCAAAATACAGTATGTCAGGGCTGTTTATGGCACAAAGAATAAACAGCAAAACTGAAAGCCTTTGGAAGTGATGCAGCATCCCACCTTTTGTGTTTATATAATTTTATTGTTGATAGTTTTTTAAAAGAATCAATAACAAATGAGTAGCTTGTGCGAATCTATGTATTGATCCTGCAGAATCGATACACCCATCTCTAATAATAGTATTTAGCAGATATTGTTGGGTTTAGGCTACTGTTTGGGTCCTTTGCTTTCTTCCCTCTCTACTTTAAGACTACTTATGGTGAAAAGTCAAAAGTTACTAATAGTATTACTGAGCTGCTGATGGAGAGACAAAAAGCCAAGATGCAGAGATTTATGTTTCTTGATTAATTCAAAAGGCAAACTGGAAGAGAAATAAGGTTTGAAGGGAATATATATTATTATTGAGTGGAATTAAGATCCTCAAACTTAGATTATACTGTATATATATTGGCATGTTTGTGAGCAACCAGGTTGTTGAAAAGTGAAGGTGACCACCGACAACCATCCTTGTTTTCCTTGAGAGATGAGTTCAGGGGGAGTAGAAGCGAACTGAAGTGGAGTTGAGGAGGAAGGAGGAGGAATTGGTGAGGACAGTACCATGACTGAGAGGTTAATGTCAGGGAATGGGAGGTTCCTTTTGTTTAACATTCCCTTTGTTTATTGGCGGATGTGTTTAATAGGATTGACTGTGACTGGACCCTAATAGGGCCTCCCTGGCTGATCCCGGTGTCTCTGGGAGATCTCGCAGGCTGCTCTGTCCAAAGCCAGGTCCCCCACTGGGTAATCAGCTCAACTGCCCTCGTCCTGATTGGAGCTGACATTTTAATGTCTGGAACAGGAGCGTGGTCAGCCCCGCTTAACCTGACCCCCCGCCAAACCACCCCCTCCCCTACCAATGCCCTCTGTTCTCAATTTGCCCTTCCAGGACTGTACAAATCAGGCCAAATTTAACTCTTTATGGGTTTGTTAGGGGTTGGTAAGACACCTCCTTAAGTTTCGCAGTAAACTCTTTCCGCTGGTGACAAAGCGTGGTGCTCCTGCAGCTTCCCCATGCTGGCTCCATGTGGATTTAGCTCCTCGGCGAGCCCGGGCTTAACTGAGTGCTCAAGTGTGATGTCATTCAGTGTGCCACCTACAGTTTCTCTTTCTCTTTATGAAGTGGTTTTAATGTGGTTTGCAGTGTGAGACCTTGCTCTCCAGACTTGGAAGGAAAAAGATCTGATCATTTGTTTATATTGCTGCTGTTTGCATTGGATGTATTAGCTGATTCAGTTTGTGAGCTAGGGAAATACTTGAGGTAACAATATAGGTGATTATAATAGAAACCTTTTCAAAGATTGGCAGCTACCCGACAATGACTGTCGCCCTTTTATTTTTTTTATTTTTTTACATTTCCACAGACTGAGCACCAAAGCATGGCTGCATCCTGTGAATATGCTTGGGTATGACTAATCATCAGTTTGATGCCATCTTTGAGCCCCGTGGCATGTTTTTATGCCTTGAAAATCTTGGAGTTAAATGAAAGCTTGTTGTCGTGTTCAACCTAGCTTTGAGAAAATATCGAGATTTGCTCTGGGGTTTGAAAAGAGGTTTTCTAATCTGGCTGTCCTCCTTTTTTTCTCTTTGTCACAGTCCACTTGCACAGAACTACAACACACTGTAGAAGGCTTAGCTGGGTACAGAAATGCCAGAGAAACAGAGAATTTCACTGACATCTCCCTGCTTACGGAAACAAAGAGCTGAGGATTTTTCCAAGCTGGGTCAAACTGTATGCACTGTAAAACATCTCTTTCTTGATCCCTTAAAATGGCCTCATCACTCTTTTAAAGTGAATTTAAATTTTGGCAACTGTGACTTTTGGTCAAGATATCTCAATTTTACATCTTCCTCTGCTCTTCCTCGTGGATAATTTCTGATAACAAAGTGAAATGTACATGATTGAAGACCTTTTCTAAGTATGTTAAGCTTTTTAAAGGGACAGGTCACACCAAAATCTAAAATACATATTTTTCCTCTTACTTGTAGTGCAATTCATCCATCTAGATTGTTTTAGTGTGAGCTGCTGAGTTTTGGATATCTGCCATAGAGATGTCTGCCTTCTATCCAATATAAAGTAACTAGATGGCACTCAGCTTACTCAAAGCAAATCATGACCAGGTTACTAAACATAATTCACAGACTTTGTTGTGAGCAGTTTCATGTAGAAACTATTTTCTCTCTGCAGTAGAATCGACTGGAACTACTTTCTTTCTTGAAAAAAGAAAGTATTTTCTATATGAAACTGCTCACAACAAGGCCTGTGGATTATCTTGAGTAACCAGGTCATGATTTTTTGGAAGAGACACTGCTGTTCAATTTCTCTCTTTTTTGTTGTTGCTTGGAGCACCAGCTGTTATACAGGTATGAAGTATCTGAGGAAAGGTCATCACAGAAACAAGTTTTGTTTAAAGTTCAGTCATAGACTGATGTGGATCTCTTTAACCTTCTTCCTGTATGTTTGTTTATCTTGTCTCATATTTAGAAATTCAGGTAGATTGTAAATATAGGTGGTGTTAAACCTAAAGTTGCACCCTCTTGCAAATTAATATGTTCATTAGCTGTTTGTGGTGTCAGATGACATCCTGTTAGAGCACTTTGTAAGTTTTCCTGCTGCAGCATGTGAAGTGAAAACTGTGTGTTATTTTTTATGTGCGAGACATGAGTTGGATAACAACACTTTTCTCTGTCCAATTCCCATTAAATGCAGTTATATCACATTTAAGAAAGACATTCCAAAGCCCCTTATCCACAGTGTTATTGATTGACCTGCTCCCAGGCTGCCAAGTCCTCACCTTGTCTTGACACATGTGCTCTCCTCTCTTTATCCCTCTGTGTTTGTGTGCGTCTGGGTGAATGCGTTCAGCAGTGTCCGGCCACTCGGAACGGCACCAGTCAGATTCCCCAATCCCCTCCAAAAGGCCCTCGTCGCGGTCAGAGACCTCCGAGAGCCCGCTCTCCTCGAAGCGTCCCAGGACAGCGGAGAAGAGTGCTTCGGAGCAGGTGAGAGTTACAAACCACTGATGTCTTCAGATGTTCATAAAACTCTTTGAATTAGTGGATTCATGCTAAAGGTTATCTCTTCCTCAATTACCCTGCCCTCATTATAAGCCTGAAACTTACACATCAATTAAAAGAAGAAATGTAAAATATACTTCTGATAATTCTTAGTTATTTAGTCAGTTAGTTATCTCACTGACCCTTTTTATATCACGCAGGCTTCTTTTTCAAATCTGCTCAAAATTATTTTAACCTTTCTGCTGCAGTTGCACTGCTAATTGTGTATAAGGTGGAAAATCAATATAGTATTTGACAGATGAGAGCACTTTGAAGTGGGTGCCAAGACTCAGTCGTGCTCAGTATTACACAGTTGTCTGTGATCAGAGGGATCTGCCTGCTGGAGGGAAGGGGGCCCCAATCTTCCGCCTGATCTGCAGCTCCTCTTGAGGCAGGCCCACCTCGCTCACCACACCCATTTCACCCCATTAACCATCAGTGGATCTGTTTTTTCTCCCCTTTTTCTCTGTTTCTGTCTCTACCTTCACTCAGATGTACCAGTGCCCCTACTGCAAGTTCACCAACACGGACCTGAATCGTCTCAGAATGCACGTGATGACGCAGCACTCTGTCCAGCCCATGTTACGCTGCCCGCTATGCCAGGACATGCTCAACAACAAGATCCACCTGCAGTTCCACCTCACACACCTCCACAGTGTGGCTCCTGACTGTGTTGATAAGCTTATTGCCACAGTAAGTCCTGTTTGTGCGTGTGTGTTGGTTTTCATTTTTATATTTCCAGGAATGCTTTTGAATCCTTTTCTTCACCAAACTACATATGTCAAGGTGAAGCTGGCCTGTTTTTTTGTTAGATTGGTATGTATTAGCTTGGCATTCTTTATTCTGATCATCCAGCACCATAGAAAATATGGTGTAATGTGTAAGTGTGTAAGTACTTTAGGTAATGCATTATCCAAAGTTTGTATAAAGCAGGGAATTGCAGGGGAGGAAAAGCACAAAAGATGAATTGTGTGGCCTTGCTGCCTAGATAAGCTGTATTGTATACATAGCACCAATCTTATTTTTGATTCCGATTTCACTATCCACTCTGTCATGTATTTTGTCTGTCATTATCTACACAGTAATTTATACTTTGTGTTAGAGGCAAGGAAAAAACAGTCAGATGGAAGCTGCACTATTGTATAGGCCCGATGTTTTGCCACTTATACACATTATGTCTAGTCTATGGGTCAGGTCAAGGACCAGTGAAAGGATTCAGCAATGCTAAAGAGATGAGTCACTCGCTCTTAATCAATCCTTCACCCTAGAGTGGCTGTCTAGCTGTGAGAACAATTGTCATTCCAGTCTTCCTTCTTCCAAATTGCCAACATTCAGTCCTTTATCAAACACAAAGAATGCTGTTAATTGTGAAATGGCTGCAGGCAATCCCATTGGCTCATTGGGAATGATTGGGCTTTTTAAGATGCATATTTTTTCTCCTCTTTTTCATTGTCTTAATGTGCCCATCATCAGAGAGCCCCTTTTTACAGCTCTCTTCTAATCACAGTCATTTGGGGAGGGGAACTCCATAATCTGTTTTTGTATTTTTTTTAATGATTTCAAGATGAGCAGGTCTCTTAGCTCCCCCAGTTCATTTATTACTACACTGACATTCTCGCCATGTCTATGATCACCTGTGAGCGAGTCAAAACAAAGCCTTTCATTATGAATATGTTAAAATAATTGTGACACAGATTAATCAGAATTTAATGAACAGTTTCCCCGCTTCATGAAATTCAAGTAAAAGCAAAGGAAATGTTATTACTTAGTACAAATCAGGCCAAAATCAAGTCTCATACAGAAAATGCAAATATGTATAGACTGTGAAGAAAATAAAACACTGTTGCAAAATTTTGCTGGGTTGAACATTAATGTTTTTTTTTAAAGGTAGAATCAGTAGGATTTGTCCAAGCTGCTTATAAATGCATCAGAAAGATAGTTGACTGTTGAGTCTCATTCCCAGAATGTGGAATACTGATATTGTTTTTGGTTGGTATAACGTCCAGAGCACAGCAAAATAATGAGAAAATAAGAAAATACAGGCAATGTCTGTGCAGATAAAGCCACCGCTACACACTTCTAATGGGTTATAAGTGATGACTGCGATGGGTTATAGGTTTAATGAGTCTATACATTGTTTTATTGTGTCGGAAATCTTCTAGCCCAAAGTCAATTTTTACTTGCCCCTTTTCAAATTGTTTTAATTATTAGTAAGTATCAAATAAGAACAAAGACTAAAGTCAATTGTCATGCTTAATCAGGAGGTGCATTGCCTATAAAATCTACAGTATAACAGTGAAAAATGTCCATCCCCGTTCAAAGTCCAAGGTGGTGTCTTCAAATGTCTCATTTTGGTCAAAGATATTCAGTTTAATATGATAATAAATAAAGAAATCTCCATATTTGGGAGGCTGATGCTGCCATTTCTGCATGAAAACTACTATAATGATAAATTGATTATCAAAATAGTTCAGTAGTTTAATACTTTTTACCACTTGCACAGTCGGGCAAATGAGTTACCAGATTTAAGAGCCCGACATGGCATTTTACTTGCCCCAGCCAAGCAGGCAATTCTCATTGTAAAGCCTTGTTTTGTGTCAGTGTTCAGGTCCACTCCTACAGGAAATATGATGCAAAAATTGCAGTGTTTGTAACTTCAGTCATGCAGTCTTTGACTCTCAATTCCTGAAGTTAGATTTATATCAGCTGCAATGCACTGGTGCACCCTTCTCTACCTCGAGAGAATACTTTCTCTGCTTCCTTTAATGCTCATCAAGGGGAAATAAAATTTTATTTGCCCTGTTTTCTTATAAATCACTGAGCAAATCTTTGTTCTGCTCTATCCTGTGAAGCTAAATAGCTGGCCGGACAATCACCGAGTAAAACATTGCTCTGTCTGCTGCCTCACCATCTTCATCCCCCATCTAGAAAGTAAATGGCAAGCACATTAGTATGGTAGACGGCAATATTTATTTCTTTTATAGAGGTAGTAATGTACTGAAGCACTACAAGAGGGCTGTGATAGAACAGAGGTAATATAACACACATTAAAGCTAGCACCTTTTTATAACTGGTGAATGCAGATGGAAAGGTACTTTATCCTTTTCACATGTCTGAGGAGAGGAGCCTAATTAATTCTGAAATAGGTGACTTTTATTTCTTGCCAAGCATGCATAATGATGCGTTCACTCTCCCACCCTTCGTCCCTTCATCCACCTAGCTTCTTTGCACTCCCTCCTCCCTCCTTTCCTTTCCAGCCCATATCCCTCATGCCTCTCTGTCTCATATACAGTACATATATACAGTACAGTATATATTTATACCATACACACACTCCTGCCATCCTCCCTCTCTCACTCTATGTCTAATTTTCTGTCTGTGTAAGATAGGGGTAATGAAAATAATTGTGCTTCATTAATTCTGAGTCTGGCTGGATGATAGCCATTTTGAACTATGTTTGCCAATTAGGCGGTCCAAATTAAAAGTGACCTTGGGATACTCTGCTCTTTCCACTAATCGCCTAATGAAGCAGTTGTCTAGAAACAGTCCACTTTGTAATGTAAATGATTGCTTTTTTTGTTTTGTTTGGTGACTTTCCATGCTGGTTGCATTAATTTCTCACTTTTCAATTTGGAGAGATAGAGATAGAGAGGTAACAAAAACAAAGAAGGAACTGGCTGAATGTTTTTTGTTAAATTTGTGACCACACCAACCATATAGTGCTGTACTCTGTGATGGAAATTAACTGTTCTGCTTAACCTTGAAACTCCTGTTGCTTGAGGATGATTCTGCTCCATTTGAATCTGGCCTATAGGCTATATGACGTGCTACAGTTTGCTGTGTTCTCACTGTGCCTATTAGAGGAGTGATTAGAAAGCATATGGCACATATGGTAAATTAACCAACGCATGAACCACACAGATCTGACACTGCACTCTGCTGCTCTTCAACACAAGCTCCATCAGATCTTTATTTTAGTAACTGAAATATTAATTGTTATGAATGTATAATGTTTGCATATTATATATATATAATAACTATTATGTACTGGCCATCTTTGCCTTGAATTTTTCTTTATTAGTTCATTTGCAGCAGAGGTGTTACTTAAAATTACATTATTATTAAATTATATTGTACAGAAAATGTACACTCTAAATCTGAAATAGGATTTAAAAGTAATTAAAATAATTATTTATTTGCAGAGATGATTGTCAAAAACATCCACATGCTGTGTTTTGCAGAAATTTAAAAGCACATGCTTGTCAAATGCCATTGGCCTGTGTGCTCAAAATTGAGTGGCTCTGATTATGATTTACAGTATAGACCGACAGGACTCATGGAGAGACAGCCTGGGGAGGGGCAGAATTTAAAAAAAATTTCTCCATCCAGAACTGAATCAGTGTCGTCGTGGTTACAATGGAGGTGATTTAGATATTTAATATCACTTGAATGGACAACCACTAAGTCTTTAGGCTTAGAGTGAAAAATGTCTTAAAATTGAGATTCAGCAGCAAAACAGAAAAGACTTGGTGGTGTGAATTGAAATGCAGCACGTAGAGCGAAGCTGATTACTTTGTTTGTGAAGTTAATTGAAGAAAGGTGAAAAAGACAGGGCCTCATCTTCCAGCCCCAACCTGTTTCAGACGATGATTATTGTTAAATAGGGAACTGTTAATGAGTGGTTGTGATGAATTATCATGTTTTGGGGCTGAAAAGAGGCTGTGAAATAGGAAGAAAGTTGGGGGAGAGCAGCAGGAATAAACAGAGGTTGCTTCTGTCGTTCACACATGATTGACTCCTTTTGAGCAGGGAGAACCTGGATTCCTCTCTGTACTTTTGAAATCAATACTTATTCGTCCTTGAAATGTTCCAATTAGAAAAGTAATAGTAGTAGATGTTTGTTTTTTTCAGATTTAAAATGCATTCCCTTTTGTCAGCAATGAAATTGTTTTTCTTTTGATTTCCCTGTTTTATTAAGGAGCATGCAGTCTAATTTAGCTTAAGTGGCATCAGTTTTTTTATTTAATTGGCACTTATAACTGTACTGCTGAGATTTCTGAAGTTAGCTTTAAAAGTTTGAAAGATTTTTGGATTTAGTTTTCCTACTTTTTCAGCAGGCCTATTTTAAAAGTCCTCTAATAAACCCTTTAGCTGTATGCATTGTATGACATGAGGTCCATCGTCCTAACTGGCTGCAGCAGAACTTAAATCGGCACATACTAGCGCAGGACTGTGAAATGTCACATTCTGTGTGTGTCAAACAAACAGTATAGTTATGATTGTGTTTATGCATGTTTACATTTATGCTTGTTGAGTGAATTATATGAAAAGTAACATACAAATCTCATGATTTTTATGATTATCATCAGTGATAATAAGTGCTATGTAAAAATGGTTACAGTATACATTATATAATCTGTCTAACCCTGTTTTTGGTGACTGCTCTGTGTATCTTCTTGTTTATCTTTTCCTGTAATTGTTTGAACTGAAATCTAAAATTACATTATCACTCAGCAATGTTATTCACCCTAGAATTCCTTTGTGCTTTGTTTTCCAGGTAACAGCAAGTGAAGTACTGCCAGCCAGCATGTTCATACCAGTACCGAGTCCAGACAGAGAGTCCCAGAGCACCCCTCATGCCACAGCCAACTCGAACTCTGAAGATACAAAGAAGCAAGCTGGTTAGTGTCTGACTCTGTTAAGAAAATTTGGAGTATATCACTTTTCTCACATATAATATTGTGCTTTTTTTTCTAAAAACAGCAATTGCAGTAGTTTTACCTACATGTTCTGCAATGTGCATGTAATCACATTGTATAATCAGGGCTGAGTGTACAATAAATGAGATTAAACAAAGATTTATCACCTTCTAACTGCGTACGCACACTAGTGCAATATTAAATCAGTAGCTATTATTACATGGAGTGGAAATAAAGAATAATTATTCAGATACTAGTGTCTTACAAAAGAATTGTGTTGGTAATGGTTTCATTACATTTTTCACAGACAGTGTAAAGAAAGACAATGCACTTTTTCATGCTAAGACCTTCATTCACAACAAGACACTATGACTGATGGTTGGTATTCACAGGCTTTGTAATTAGTCACTGCTTTTTCCACCTTCCCAGGCGCACTAACACGATGAGTGCTTTAATGTCTTTATTGACATTACTGTGGAAGAATTAACCTAATTAATTGCTGTCTTCTTGTGGCTTATTTATTCACAGATGCATCAGATGCTGATCCAGAGAAGGGGATGTCACTTCCGACAGAAATAGCTGAAGCTCGCAAGTCACCTCTGGAAGACCAACAGTCAGAGAGGGATGATGCCACAGGATTCCTGTGCTGGAAGAAAGGCTGTAATCAAGTGTTCAAGTCCTCCAATTCCCTCCAGATGCACTTCAATGAAGTTCACAACAAAAGGCCCCAGCTGCCTGTTTCAGATCGTCATGTCTACAAGTACCGCTGTAACCAGTGCAGCCTGGCCTTCAAGACTGTAGAGAAACTGCAGCTTCATTCGCAGTACCATGTGATCAGGGCAGCCACCATGTGCTGCCTCTGCCAGCGGAGCTTCAGAACACTACAGGCCTTGAAGAAACATCTAGAAACCAGCCACCTGGAGCTGAGTGAAGCTGATATCCAGCAGCTTTATGGGGGCTTATTGATGAATGGTGACATTATGGTAATGTCTGACCCATCCCTTGGTGAGGAGCCTGGAAGTTTGGGAGAAGATGACAAAGAGGGAGATGAAAGTGACCCAGAGGAAAAGCAAAGCCCAACAGGCAGCGACTCTGGCTCCCTGCAGGAAGATTCTGGATCTGAACCTAAACGTGCTTTGCCGTTCAGAAAGGGCCCCAACTTCACGATGGAGAAGTTCTTGGATCCATCTCGTCCTTTCAAGTGCACTGTATGCAAAGAGTCTTTTACACAGAAGAACATCCTTCTGGTTCACTATAATTCTGTGTCCCACCTACACAAGGTGAAGAGGGCTCTTCAGGAGTCCACGACTGGCCAGCCTGAGCCTACCAGCAGCCCTGACAACAAGCCATTCAAGTGCAGCACTTGTAACGTGGCTTATAGCCAGAGCTCCACCCTGGAGATCCACATGCGCTCTGTTCTACACCAGACCAAAGCCAGGGCAGCCAAACTGGAAGCAGCAGGAGGGATCACTAGTTCTGCAAGTGCTACTGGCTTAAGTGGCGGGGGGTCCAGCATCAGCACATCAACATCTAGTCCAAGCCCAGCCAGCAACTCGACTACTAGCTCTACCAACCACAGTTCTTCTGGGTCTCAGACAGCTCAACAGAATATTCTAGGAGGAAACCACATGAGCCAGTCTCATAGCATCGAAAGCCTCGGAAATTCTTCAGTGAGCTGCCATTCCTCACCATCTGAGAACCACGAAGTAAAGAAGTCTAAATTTACAGACATGCTGTCTGCTAGGGGGCAACAACAACAACAACAACAGCAGCAACAACAACAACAACAGCAGCAGCTTCAGCAACAGCAGCAGTTGGCCCAAGCTCAAGCCCAAGCTCAGGCCCAGCTTCAGCAAGAGCTCCAGCAGCAGGCTGCTCTGTTGCAATCACAGCTATTCAACCCAGCACTTCTGCAGCACTTCCCAATGACAACTGATGCACTTCTCCCCCTGCAACAGCAGCAGTTGCTCTTCCCCTTCTACATCCCTGGAGCTGAGTTTCAGTTGAACCCAGAGATCAGCATCAGTAATTCACTTGGTCTAGCAGGATCCTCCACCTCCTCGCTGCTGGAGGATCTGAAAAACTCAGCCCAGCAGGCCCAGCAGAGTTGCTTGCAGCAGCAGTTGATGCACCACCACCTTCAGCAGCAGCATCAACAACAACAGCAGCAGCAGCAACAGCAGCAGCAGCAACAACAACAGCAACAACAACAGCAGCAGTCTCACTCACAGGCTCAGGGGCAGATGGCATTGCTGCAACAGAATGCGTCTCTTCTCCAGCATGCTGAAAAAAAGCAAAGACATTCCTCCTCACAGAATGAGAAAGACAGAGAAATACAAAGAGAGAAGGACATGGCTGAAAAAAATGAGGAATATGTTAACAAGGATTCTACAGACAGCAAGTTGAAAGAAAAGAAGGACATTCAGCATATTTCAATAAACATAAACCACGATACTGGCCTGCCTCCACCAAGGATTGCTTCAGATGCTCGAGGAAATGCAACTAAAGCCCTGCTGGAAAATTTTGGGTTTGAGTTAGTAATTCAGTACAATGAAAATAAACAGAAAGCTCAGAAAAAGACAGCTGGACCTACAGGATCAAGTGGTCCAGGTGGGATAACAAGAGTGGTGGACCCCATTGAGGGATTAGAGAAACTGGAATGTGAAGCCTGTGGCAAGCTGTTTTCAAACATACTGATTCTAAAGAGTCACCAGGAGCATATCCACCAGGCTTTCTTTCCATTTCGATCCCTTGAGAGATTTGCCAAGGAATACAGAGAGCATTATGATAAACTCTATCCACTGAGGCCCCCTACACCAGAGGCTGCTCCGGCTCCTCCACCGCCTCCTCCACCACCTCCACCTCCTCCTCCGCCCCAAAGAGCTCCCACACCAAATATTCCTGTCTCTGCTGCCTCGCTCACACCTCCAACTGTACCTACCCCGCAGCCGCAAGTTCCAATGGCACAAATCCCCATGCCAATGGATTTGCCCCTCTTCTCGCCGCTCATGATGCAGCCCATGTCTCTCCAGTCCTTGCCCACTCAGTTGCCTCCCCAGTTACCATCTGTGGAGCCAAGCCTGGCCTCAGACCTGGCCCAGCTCTATCAACAACAGCTCACACCAGCCATGCTACAGCAGCAGAACAAGAGGCCACGGACGCGCATCACAGATGATCAGCTAAGGGTTCTGCGACAATACTTTGATATCAACAACTCACCAAATGAGGAGCAGATCAAAGAGATGGCAGACAAGTCAGGGCTGCCACAGAAAGTCATAAAGCACTGGTTCAGAAACACCCTGTTCAAAGAGCGGCAGCGCAACAAAGACTCGCCGTACAACTTCAATAATCCACCAACAACAACCTTAGAAGAAACAAAAGTTGACTCTAAACCTCCCTCCCCTGAACCTCCCAAACACGAATTATATGGAAGTAAGAGATCGTCCAGGACGAGGTTTACTGACTACCAGCTAAGAGTACTTCAAGACTTCTTTGATGCAAACGCTTATCCTAAAGATGATGAATTTGAACAGCTCTCCAACCTTCTGAGCCTCCCCACACGTGTTATTGTTGTGTGGTTCCAAAATGCTCGCCAGAAGGCAAGGAAGAACTATGAAAACCAGGGTGATGGAGGAAAAGAAGGTGAAAGACGAGAACTGTCAAATGACCGCTATATTCGCACCTCAAATCTGAACTACCAGTGCAAGAAATGCAGTCTGGTTTTCCAGCGTATATTTGATCTAATAAAACACCAAAAGAAGCTGTGTTACAAAGATGAAGATGAGGATGGACAGTATGACAGCCAAAATGAGGATTCACTGGATCTTTCCAATGAATGTTATACTCCCTCTGGTTCTTCCTGTCACACCCCAATGCCCTCCTCATCAAGTCTCTGCCCGCTTCCACCCTCCACTTCAGCATTCTCACACCTTTCATCCGCTGAGAAAGAGGAGGCATCACCAGCAACCAGCTCAAACCTCTACGATGAGAAGCCGAAGCAGTTACCAGAAATTTCTGCTGATCCACGAGAAAACCAAACTTCTATCAAGCAGGAAATTGTTCATCAACCCCAGTCTGAGGTACAACACCATAGACCTCAAAGAGAAGAGAAGATTCAAACTATTTCCAAGTCCATCAAACATTCATCTCCTTCATTCTCTCAGCAACAACAGCAGTGTGGTCCCTCAGCCTCTCAGACAAGCCAGGCCTCATCACAAAGCTCCCACATGAGCCTCAATGCACACCTGACCTCTGCCACACAACAACTGGCACAGCAGATGATCCCATACCAGTGTGAGCAGTGTAAGATTGGCTTCCCCTCTTTTGAGCACTGGCAGGAACACCAGCAATTACACTTCCTTTCTGTGCAAAATCAATTCATCCACCCTCAATTTCTCGACCGTCCAATTGACATGCCTTTCATGCTATTTGATCCCAGCAATCCTCTACTGGCGAGCCAGCTACTCTCTGGGGCAATGCCACAGATTCCCAGCAGCTCTGCCACCTCTCCGTCCACCCCCACCTCCACCATGAACTCCCTGAAGAGGAAGTTAGAGGAGAAAGCTGGCACCAGCCCAGGAGAGAACGACAGCACAAATAGCGGAGAGGAGCCACAGAGAGACAAGCGGCTCAGAACCACCATCACCCCTGAGCAGCTAGAGATCCTCTATCAGAAGTATTTATTAGATTCAAATCCTACACGCAAAATGCTCGACCACATTGCTCATGAGGTGGGATTAAAAAAGAGAGTAGTGCAAGTCTGGTTTCAAAATACCAGAGCTAGAGAGAGAAAAGGTCAGTTTAGAGCAGTTGGGCCAGCTCAAGCTCATCGTAGGTGCCCTTTTTGTCGAGCTCTTTTCAAAGCAAAAACTGCTCTTGAAGCACACATTCGGTCTCGTCACTGGCATGAAGCCAAACGTGCTGGATATAATTTGGCTCTCGCTGGTGTGTTACCTGAACATGAGGGCATGCAAATAAAAATGGATGCCCTAGAGACAGCAAGCTACTCCCAACTGGCCCCATCAAACAGTGATGGACAAAGCTCTTCCATGTCACCAGTGAACAAAAGTATGGATTTATCTCCCAGGGCTCTACTGAGCCCTTCATCCATTAAAGTTGAGGGAATGGAAGATTTTGAGAGCGCCATGGCAAGCATGTCCTCTGTGAACCTCAGCTTCGATCAGAACAAACTGGATAATGACGACTGCTCTTCTGTGAATACTGCCATCACAGACACCACCACAGGTGATGAGGCCATTGCTGATAATGACAGTGCTGATGCAAAGCACAGCCAAAACAGTGGTGATTACATGTCTAAGTCTGGGGGCTCAGCCCCCATGCTTGAAAATGATGACCACATGTCCTCAGGGCTGGTAAGCCCTGCAACAAGCTATTATGCTAAGGACTATGAAAATGAACACATGATTGACCACAGTGAGACTTCCAGTCTCGCTGACCCCTGCTCACCAAGTCCTGGAGCCTCAGGTAGCAGGAGCATTGACAGCGGAGATCGACCTGGCCAAAAGCGCTTCCGAACCCAGATGACTAACCTTCAGTTGAAAGTGCTGAAATCCTGTTTTAATGACTACAGGACGCCCACTATGCTGGAATGTGAGGTACTTGGCAATGACATTGGACTTCCAAAGAGAGTGGTTCAGGTATGGTTTCAAAATGCCCGTGCCAAGGAGAAAAAGGCAAAGCTCAATATGGCCAAGCACTTCGGAATAAATCAGACATCCTACGAGGGGCCGAAGACTGAATGCACTTTGTGTGGTGTCAAGTACAGTGCTCGCCTCTCTGTCCGTGATCACATTTTCTCCCAGCAACACATCTCTAAGGTGAAGGATACCATTGGCAGCCAGATCGATAAAGAAAAAGAATACTTTGACCCAGCCACTGTCCGCCAACTTATGGCCCAGCAAGAGATGGACCGCATTAAGAAGGCCAATGAAGTTTTAGGACTGGCACAGCAGCAGGCCATGCAGCAGCAGGGGATGTTCGATAACCCCGCAATGCAGGCTCTGAATCTCCAGTCAGCCTATCCAAATCTGCAAGGCATCCCACCTGTCCTTTTGCCAGGGGTTGGCAGCCCCTCTCTCTCCAGCTTTAACTCATCTAATTCAGGTACGTCAACATTTGGCATTCACTCACTGATACACAGCTATAATTTGAGGTACAGAGCTGCAGATGGGGTTTCAACTGAACGGTTACTAACTTCAGTAATCACATAATGTACTTAAGTGTAAAACCTAGTGAAGTGGACATTACAACACTAGAACACAACATTTCTACTCTTCTTGAACTACTGTCTCTTCTCCTCAATCATTCTGTCATGTGTATTTACTTACACTTGAACATATATACTATAGAATGTGTGATATAATGTAATGGCCTTTTGCTATTGTTGACATTTGCCAATAAGCACATACCATTGTCTGCTAACACTTAATTTATGCTTCCTAAGTCCCGCCCTTTTAGGAACCTCATTAAATTTTCTCCCCTCTTGTTTCCTGTGCTTAGACATGCTAAGTGATTGGCTTATTTATATTAAAAAAAGACAACCAAAGATTGTTAAAATATGATGCTAGGGGAGAAGCAAGATATGGTGACATTAAGAAGGAACTACTACAAAATCTAATTTTACACCCTTGTTGGAAACGATAAATAAATCACCTTGTATCCTTGTATTTTAGGTTAGCTAATGTTAGCAAAACACCCGCTAGCTAGCTAGCTAATCCGCATCAATCATTATCTAGGTAGTTGGCCGATGTTAGCAAAATGCTAGCTAAATAGCTAGCTAATCTACATAAATTATTGTCTAACTATTTACATCTGATAGCTTATGTTAGCAAAACATTAGCTAACTAGCTAGCTACAACAATCATTGGCTGGCTAGTTAGCTAGTGTTTTGCTAACATTAGCTAACTTAAGATATGAATGTATGTTGCTCTATATGAGGCTTTAACATTTTTTAACTATCTTCATATTTGGTTTTCTTTTCAATATAGAAAAGTCTAGCACATAGCATATCTAAGTACAGGAAACAAGAAAGGAAAAGTTTGACCAAGGTCCTGCCAGGTGCCAAGCTTGCCCAACTATTATTGGACCAGAGAGCAAAAAGGGTCAGGACTTAGGAAGGGTTAATTATTAGAGCCACAAATTCCACAACAGTGAGAACAAATAGCTCTCTCTGACTGACGCTAACTTTATGAAGTTGAAATAAGCTTATCATTCACATAGCATTTTCATTTAGTTTTGTGTATATATCATATGATGAAGCAAGCTATACTCTATTTATAAGTTTAGCAAACTTTAAACAAATAATTGTAAATCCATCAAGGGGATATACCTATTAATTCTTCATTATCTGTCTGTGTTTGAAAAATTTCCAGCTTTAACTCCTCCGAAACCTTCAAACCTCCTGAACATGCCTGGTGCCAGTGTTCCCTCGCCTAGCCTCCCCACATCCGGATTGCCCAACAAGCCTCCCTCCTCATCGTCTCTTGCCGCATCCAGCCCAGCCCAGACCAACACGTCTGCTTCCCACTCAAGCCCCACCTCCACATCCAACTCCACCTCCTCAACTGCCCAGTCCAGCTCCCGGCCTGAACCCCCTAAAGAACGTGACACTGAGAGTGTAAGAGAGAAGGAGAAGCCCAAGGAAAAGACAGAGAAGCCCTCGACCCCATCATCAACTGGAAGCACCCCCGCCCCTTCCACCTCTGCTGCCAGTGCTAAGAAGGAGAAACCCGACACAGCTGTACCTGCCACCTCCATGCCCACACCTGGCATGGAGTATGTGGTAGACCCTGCCCAGCTTCAGGCTCTGCAGGCTGCTTTGGCATCAGACCCCACAGCTCTCCTCACAAACCAGTTCTTGCCCTACTTCATGCCCGGCTTTTCCCCATATTACACCCCACAGATCCCTGGGGCTCTCCAAGGGGGCTACTTGCAGCCAATGTATGGTATGGAAAGTCTCTTCCCTTACAACCCAGCATTGTCACAAGCACTGATGGGCCTGTCTCCAGGGTCCCTGCTGCAGCATTACCAGCAATATCAGCAGAGCTTGCAGGAGGCACTACAGCAGCAGCAGCGGCAGCTTCAACAGATCCAGCAACCCAAGGCGAGCCAAACTCCAGTTCCCCCACAAACCTTGGGGGATCGCAAAGAATCTGCCAAAGATCCAGTGAAAACAGAGGAGCAAAAGGGCAACCCCCATAGTGAACCCCCCACTTCCTCCTCTTCCTCCTCCTCCTCTCATAATAAAGTACCCTCCGAGCAGAACGAGATGGATGGCAAAGCTGTGGACCCCCATCTAGACCAGTACATCATCCCCAAGGTGCAGTATAAACTGGCATGCCGCAAGTGTCAAGCAGTGTTCACCAAGGAAGAAGCGGCTATTACCCACCTTAAATCTAACTGTTTTTTCGGTCAGTCTGTGGCAAACCTGCAAGAGATGTTGCTGCGTGTCCCCAGTGGCGTAGGTGCAGGGGCTGGAAGTCTCTATGACTGCCTGGCTTGTGACACTACGTTGGATGGGGAGAAAGCACTCAGTCAACACCTGGAATCGGCATTGCACAAACACAGAACAATCAAGCGATCAGCCAGAAATGCCAAAGAGCACGCTACTAGTTTATTACCTCACTCTTCAGCCTGCTTCCCCAATCCTAACACCGCATCTACCTCGCAGTCTGCCACTCATCCCATCAGCAGCCCCCCTCCCCCGCCAACAACATCAGCCACCATGCCATCCTCTGCTGTCTCCTCCTCCCTGTGCTCCTCCTCGACCACCCCACTCAACACCACAGCTGCCGGCAAACCATGGCCCCAGGCCCCTTTCTCCAGAGCTTTAGCTGGGAAGCCCAATGCCAGTCCCTCCTCTTCTTCCTCCTCTTTTCCTCCAATGTCCTCACCTTCAACGGTTACCTCAAGTTCATTGAGCACCTCAGGAGTTCAGACCTCGATACCAACAGACGTCTTTACCGACGAGTCTGACTCTGACAGCAGTCAGAAGTCAGCGGACAGGCTGGGCAGGACGGCGGAGGAGCCGCAGCAGCCTGGCTTTGTCAAAGACAGTAGTAGTTGTAGTAGTAATCTTGCTAGTGTAGGAACAGACTCCATCAGATTGTAAAAGAGCTTTCAGTGATGGACAATATTTAAAAAACACTAAAAAAAAAGACAAAAAAAATCACAAATGGAAAAAACATAAAAAGCAGCAATGTTAAAAATACATTAAAAGTATACAAACCAATTTCAGAAAAAGATGTGTAAAGACTAACTGCAATTCCAAAGCTTGTAACCAAAAATTTAAATGTTAGTGGATTGTTTTCCCATATCAACATGCTGGTTTTCGTTTTGTTTTATTTTTTTGTTTTGTTTTGTTTTTTTGTTTTTTTTGTTTTTTGTTTTCGTTTTACTCAACTGAAATACATGCATACTAATATATGAGAATAGAAAAGATCGCTGCAGTTATGTTTTGGGTAATGGTAGAGGAATGCTGTACTGTATGGCAATGGACTGCCTCAAAGTTGACAAATGGCCCAAGAACCCTTTTAAAGAAATACACGTCAACAAGCTGTCCCTTTGTTTTGTAATAATTTCTACTTAATAGCACAGTCACAAAAAGCCAGTATGTACTGTATGGGAGAATAGTCTATCAGTTTTCTTGCTATTTAAGCATTCAGATACCAATGGCTTGCAAAAGTAAAAGAATAATGTAATGTCTATTTTATTCTCAGGTCAACAGCTCACAGATGTTTTTCTGTTACAGAAATCCATGTTTTACACCTTTTGTTTCCAACAGGAGATGAGCTTTTTTTTTCTCTCTCTTTTGATTTAATAACAGAAAGTTTTGAGTTGAAATTTTAATAAGGCATTGTTTCTGGGCATTCAAAAAGGGTAAATGATTTGCTGATTTTAACATTAGAAATCCTTTTTAAAGGGGAGGGCGGGGTGGGGGTGGGGGGGTGTCACAGTCCCATTACACCCAGACAAGGAGAGCATTGCAGACATAATAACGGGCGATTAAAAGAGTTTTGATTAAAAAAAAAACAACCTTCTGTATTTATGATAGATATGAACATTTTTGGTGTTAAGTAGATTGTTGCATTGGAAATGAATTTAAACAGTATGGTAGGTTGAAAAAAAACTTTGTGTACATTTAGCTTTTGTATTGTCCAACTTTAAGACGCTTCATTTGATGTTGTCTTGGTCATTCCGATAGACTAGATTATGGACAGGTAATTTATCTCAACTTTATTTCTGTCTTATTCTTAACTTCTTGGGAAACATTCACCCAAATGCCCCTCCTGAAAAGGCAGGATCCTCTTTTAGAATTATTTAAATTTTATGGTTTGGTTGGTGTTACGCTAACCAAAGCAGAAAAGATCCTGGGTGAAATATTGAAAGTTTTATTTTATTTAATTTTTTGTGTTACCTTTGTGCACTTATCACTGTCTGACTCCTCTTTCTCACTCTACTTGTTCCTCTCTTCGCACTTATTTTTCTCTGCTCTCCTGTGTTTGTAGATATGTACACTACAAAGCAGGTCTTTTGTTCTTCATGTAGTGTGGCTACAGTCTTTATTTCATTTTGACATTTTTGTTGTCATAAATGAAAATGAAAAAAGAATACTAATAATAATTCTCACGCTTTAAGACAAAAAGAAAATCCAAAGACTAAACACTTTCACCATTGGTGCATAAATATGAGAAAAGAGGCTTCTTTATACTTGAGAATTTGTTGCTGTTTTTAGAGGAAAGAAAACAAAGTTTTAAAAGATAAAGGAGTACGCATCAGAGTTGCCGTTTTTGCTTCTTTGCAAGCAAACAGGTGGCTTTTTTACGTAAATACCAAAAACCAAAAAGGGCCCTTGTCCTTGCATTGTGGAGTAGCACCGTTACAGAGCCATTGCAGTTTGTAAGATAGAGGTTATTAATCTTTGTTTGACTTTTTTGTCACATTCAAATGTCCATTTTTTTAAGAAAATGTATAAGGTCTGGTCTTCAAGGACATACGTTTTGCTGCTAATGTAGAATTTTGAAAGAAAAAAAAAGAGTACCTAGATGCATGCTCATTTTGCTTTTGGCTAAGCTTTAACTAAAACAAACAATAAACCAATTTCTTGCCTCTGCAACACCTTTTTTTTTCTTGTTGCAAAAACGGAACTTTGAAGACTGTGAATATATGTTCCAAAGGACATTTTGCCGATTTTCTTTTTGAACAGACCAATGTTTAAAGCCAATGATCTATAACGTTTGTAAAGAACAGTGCATTCCAAATATCACAATGGATTTTTCTTAAGCAAGGACTGATCATATTTCATTTAATTGCTTTTAATTGTCACAATCTATTTTTTTTTCTCTCATTTTTAAAGTGACTGTAAACTGTTGTGTAAATTTTTGCATCATTGGTTGCTGAACAAAGTGACCTCCATATGTCATTTTGTGCTGGCATGGAACATTGCTGAAAATCCCTCCATCCAGTCAAGGTTGTTGCTCACTTGTTAAGCAAGTAATAGTGGTTACCAAAAAATGTATATAATACATCTGGTACTGATGCGTCTCATAGGTTTAGTAACATTTATGCCAGTCAACTTACAACTAGTCTCAGAGGGAAATGATGGCTGTTTAGCTGAGGTGTCGTTGCCCCGTTCCTGGGAAATCCACAGTGACTTGTCCCTTGAGTCTGCAGGGTGCCACTTCTACGAGTAGATTACAGGTTTTTGAGGGACATCTTCATTCCAAAGCATTATTTCTGGAAAAAGTAGGAGGTTTTTTGAAGATGTCCCTTGATTTCAGATAGCTAGGATGCTTTCATGCCCAAAGAAGTCACCCACGTCATTTTGTTGCAATGGAAATGGTTGTGCATAGGTACCCCTACCCTCTCACTGATGATCCAATGAACTAAAATTTTTATTTTTTAAAACCAAAACCAAGACATATTTAAATTTGTGAAGAACTACTTTTTGGCCACTGTTGTATAGCCAATATATTCGCCCCAATGAATACACGGCACAATCCCAGAAGTGTGTTTAAAGTGCTTCATCTTGCAGAGCAATGTGATCTGGTGTATACCACAGCATGCTATTAGAAGTCATGAGATTTGGTCTGCAAGCTTGCTATTTCTCTATAAAGTCCAGTTCCCTGAAATACTGTTATGTACTTTCTTATTTTGGAAAATTCTTAAGTTGTACAGCTTTATTTTAATTTTCAGACAATGTCAGACATGTATTGTTATTTTCTTATAAGTATTTGTATTTTATTTTAGTTTCTGTATATTACTTTTTATCATAAATTAACACTAGCTTTAATTTGAATTGCTGAAATTGAGAAACGAAAACAAAAAATATGACCTGGCCACTTTATGGTGTGATGATGTTCGTTATATTCATTGTCTCAATGATACTGTTAGCGCTCTTATTTCCAAAGTGTAATCTTTTGGGCTCTTTTGTGGAAGACATAGTTGAGGTCTCTACATCAGATTCAGCCAGCATGGACTGTGTGTGAGTGTGAGTCTGTATGCCTGTGTGTGCGTGCGTGTGTGTGTGTGTGTGTGTGTGTGTGCGTGCGTGTGCGTGTGTGTGTGTGTGTGCGTGCGCGCGTGTGTGCATGTGTTACAGAAGAGCCAGCATCAATTCAATTTTTTTCTTGTTTGCCTTTTATTTTTTTTATGTTACACACCAAAACAAACTGAACCACAAAGCTGGATTATATAACTGAAATTTAGAAAATCAAATTTTGAAAATAATGATCTGAAATGAGATGAAACCGAAGCACTGAGCAGTTTTTTTTTTTACTTTGATTGAATATATGAATGTGGCCAAAGCTTTATGCAGTTGAAACAAAAAAGGAGAAAAATTACAAGTTGTGCCCCAGATAAGTGTATATTTTATTGTGGCATAAAACGCTATTGTGGATAATTGCGTCCACTGACTTACATTGGGATACTTGATTTTAATGGACATTTACAAAGAGAGCGATAAAGACAAGGTTTTGCTGTAGAGGTCATCTTTTTGCCCACTGTGAAAACGAACGTGTACCTGTATACAGATATAGATATATTTAAAACAAGACATCAACTTCTTTTTTTGTTTGTTTTTTTGAGATGAAGAAGGAATGAAAAGAAAAAAATGGACTCTGGGAAGCTTTGGAGATCTCATTAGGAGGACATGAGAGGCTGTGGGCACACCAAAACTGGGCATGGGAGCCAAAGGCAGGCTCGAAACAGCTTTAAAACCACCTCCTTATTTGATTACTGACAACTCTGTAATGGGAATGGACTCTGGAACCAATGGACATGTGTGAGACAGAGAGGAAAAGTCCTTAGATGAAACTGAACTTAAGTGGCTCCAGCTGCCTCTTTCTCCTTTCTGTCTGTCTCTTTCTTTCTCCAGCTCTGCCTCTGCTTCTGCTCTTTGATGGACATTTTCCAAATTTCAGGACAGGATGGACAGAGATGCTTGCTTCATTTCTCCCAGTTCATGTTGCTACCCGTTTCATTTCCTTGTGCTTGTCTCTGATTGACAAGTAAAAGCTCTCTCCAGTCAAATGGCGGCTCACCCCTCTCTCTGTTGATTACATAATCTAAAAAGAGAAATTAATAACAGAGAGAGGGGACGGGTTCTCAAAGCTGTCATTTTTAAAGAGGCAGTTACACTAAAAAAGCGTATTAACCAAAATTAACAACCAAACTAACAACCAAACAACCATTTGCTCCAAACTTCAAAGATGAACTGTTACTTGGAGCTCTCTGTTCCTTTTGTGACTTCTGGTGCCACAATGTTTTTTTATGCTTTTAGTTTTTTCTTTTTGTTTTCCTTGAATTACTCCTCCTTCGAGCCTCATAAGCATGGCTCTGTGGCTCCAGGCAGCCCATCCGAGGGTAGAAAAAAACAGCCTTGCAATGTACAAAAAAGAGCAAGTTAAACCAAAAATGTTGTTCTTGATGTCTTTTCTATACTGTAGTCTTGTTAGCTTTTTTGTTACTGTAATTATATGATGAAGATTTCCAAACTGTACCAAATTACATGGAAACTAACATACATACAACCACATGGAACTTCAGACTTTTAAAGAAACTTTTGTCACAAAACCTTGTTGTCCTAGTTAAGTTGATTGTAGATGGTAATTGAATATACTCCTTTGAAAATATTTCATCAAGTATGTTTCTTGCTCATTGTGATACATTAAAAAAGTATGAGCATAAATTGCACTGGTTGGGTCCTCTTTTGAGTGTTGTGGGGTTTTATCACTTGCAGTCAACATACCACTACTACTTGGCAGAAATCAGCAAATTAAAGAAACACAATTTATTTTCTCCCGCTACTGAAAAAGTTTTACTTGGTACTTAAAGGCCCAGTGTGTGGGATTTACAGTGATTTACTGGCAGAACATGGCAGAAATGGAGCATATTTTTCATAAGTATGTTTTTATTACTGTATAATCACCTGAAAATAAGAATAGTTGTGTTTTTGTTACCTTAGAATGAGCTGTTGTTATCTACATAGGGAGCAGGTCCCCCTCTATAGACTGCTGCACAGCCATATTTCTTCCATGTTTCACACACATAATAAAGAAAACAATTTTTAAAATAGTTTGTTTTTTATACTTAATTACAACAGTCAACAATAATTCATCTATTTATATAATTCAATAATGGTTTCTTCTATGTGTTTTTTTGCTGGAATGGCATGAAAACACATTCTAATCCTGTGAATATAATATAAAGATAACTGAAATCAGTATATCAGTATAAAGATTACTGATTGTGTCTTTATTTGGAAAAGAACAGACGATCAAAGATTTAACAGTAGACAATACAGTGAAATTCTAGATTCAGTGACACCATTGGCAATGTTCATTTTATAACTATCAACACAATCTGCTACTACTCACTACATTACTGTGTAATTCTACATTTTTAGTGACAAAATTATCATCATTGGAAAAATGATTTCTATCAACACAATCTGCTACTGCTCTTCAAAGTTACACAAAACAAACAAATCTGCTCTAGTAATACTTAGTGGCAGGTTTAGGAAACTACAACAGAAGGAATTGTGTCACTTCCTTAATCTTCAGTGTTATAGAAAAATCATGTACAAATTTCAAGCTTGCAACCTGTTAACTGATACAATAATTTAGATATAAGACACAGGCTGCGTATCATAATATTGTCTAATTAATGTATCTCTGAAGTCTCTTCATTTTACATCGTGTGTACAGGCCAGACACCTTCAACAAGCTGACAAACATGGAGGCACACTGTTCTTGCTGCAAGTAAAAGATAAAAGTTGCATGTCTCGCATTCAAATTTATTTATTTAGTAAAACTAGTATAAATTAGCCGACAGCTCGCAGGACAAGGCCCAATGATAGCACAGCTGCTTGATGTAAAATATTAAAACATAGCTGACTGAGATATAATTTTACAAAATCCTTAAGACAAAGTCCTCATAAATTATTTTGAGTACTTTTTAATTGTTTAATTGTTTTCTTAGTTGTTCCAAGTCTGTTTTACAGCATCTGAATCTCCCACCACCTTCACTGTGGAAAAACAATACAAAGTGCACAGTAAGCAGTGGGTAGTTCAGGGGGCCTGGGAGTTTGGACCATTCCCAATGAAAACAGGGCCGGTCCAGTTCTGCCTGTTAAGCAAAATTGAATTTTCAGCAGACACTGAGTTGCAGTAACAGAGGTACTGGCACTGATCAGCAACACCTGTGAGCCCCCACTGATAAGTTATTGTTAATTGGTATCAAGAGCCAGTGAGATTAACTAATTGCACCTTTAAATCTTCTGTGTTGTTGAAATTATAATAGCGTAACCCAGTTTTAATTAAAATGTAGAGTCGTGTCTTGTCAGATCACTTCAGCCTCTGAAATTGTGTCTGCCCACGTGTTATATTTAGACTGCTGATAGGGACTGTAAGTGCCATAGTCTAATTTCTACATATTAAGCAACAACTGTAAACTTCTTAATTAGACGTGGCTTTGTGCAACTACTGTAATCAGAGACACTGACAATGAAGCTTGGAAAAATTTAAAATTAGAGGCATTATTAAGTGTAAGAATTTAATAAAAGAAGAAATTATATTTAAATTACTTCTGTTAAAAGTTAATCAAAACTTTGATCTTAAAATAATCACACTTGTGGGTGTTTTATCAGATAGACTATAATGGCAATTCATTATAGTCTTGTGGGTGTTGGCATTGGATTTAGCATTTTGGCAAACTGAAAAACTACATTGTTGTCACCTACAACTTCTTACATGCATTTTAAGGAGTCTGGAGCTGTTATTCTCTATTTTCCTCAATTTCCTCAATTTCATTTTTTAGATTTAGCACCCTTAAATAGGCAGACTCAAGACTAGCCACCAGCAAAATTTATAGGAAAAGGCATTGAGGTGTATTGCTATGACACAAATTTTTATGGATTTAATTAATCAATTAAATTAATGTGTATAGGCTTCTAATTTATACAATAGAATGCAAGAATCACTTTGTGCTACAACAATGAGAAATAAAAATTAATAAGAACCATTAGTCATTTTCATATATTTGTTTGTCAAAGGTCAGGGAAACACTGGAGAGGGGCAAGGAGCTGCAGGTTGCTGACTCCCATCTATAGCAAATGTGGTTACAGTTAAACTGATATGGTCAATGTTAATTTAAGGCAAGGAATCTTTTATACTAGTATACCATTAGCTTTTGCTTTGACACTGTTGTTACTTGTTTATTTGTGCGATATATCTATCATATTAAAACATTACAACACAAACTCAAAACATTAACTATATATTTTTAAATATAACTTTTTGTAAAACTGAACATGTTTTATTTAGATATACTTCACTGAACATCCATTTTTGTTACATGTTCCCTGAAAGAGTGAACTGGCACTATTTTGGTGTGATCCTTGTACTGCTGTAGGATATGGCTGAATTACTTCATATTTTTTTAAACACATTCTTATAAACTGAGAAATGATGCTGCTTTGTGAGGAAAATATGAAAACAGCTAAAAATCTGAGGAGCATCAAACCTCTGAAGAGAGTTTAAGGAAGAGGCCATCCTGTGTCAAGCAACAGGCGAGATTCATTGGCCATGTTGAGCCAATTAACACGCAAGGGCACATCCCGAATGAATTAAAAACACCCTAATCCGATCAGTGTGAAAAGCAAGGCCATTTCCTTCACAGGCCTGGACCAGATGGCACTCACACTCAGATACTGCATTGAAACAGGCCAGGCCCAGTCACACAGTGTGAAATTGGGTTAGAGCCTGAGTCTAACATAGGCCCTGGGCGATGAGCGCTCCCAAACCCATTCTCCCCTGGCCTAAAGGTACAGGGCCCACCTTGCCAATCTTTGGCCCCATATTTAATTATCATTCTCAATGCACCTCACTAACTCAGTCATTTCAGTCAGAGGTGGAGCTGACAGCTTTCTCCAGTCATTTGTCTCTTTACACCAGTCAACCTTTTACATATCCCAAATAGACCCTAACATACCACAGAATGTAGCACAGAAGACAAGCTCAGCTCTGTTGGATAGAATATCACAGGCTCTGTTTGTACACTCTGACCCGAGCTGGGTGGTGTTACCATGCTGAGGTCTAAGCTCTTGCTTTGTTGGAATAATGGCTTGTTGGGGTTTCCAAAGTTCTTTAGTATCAGCTTTCAACCTTTGCAGGGGAATAAATGGTACAAATGTTGGATGATTCTCGTCAAAATGACTACAAAAGCCGCGGTTGTGCTATGTCATCTTGGTCCTTGTCTTAAATAAAAAACATAGCTCTCTAATGGCTGCTTGGCTTAAGGTTGGTATTACCACTTGACACCACAAAGGCATAAAATGAGGAGCAGAAGCTGTAAGGGAAAGCACACCACCACACATACGAGCATCCAATTCCACATCTCTATGGTCGGAGTCTCCATCTTAGCCAAGAGAGGGGAGTCACCCCTGCCAATGTGTCCTGTTCAATGGTGTTCACATTTACAAATGTTTTGCAATGAAACTACCTTAAAGGGATAGTTTGGATTTTCTGAAGTGGAGTTGCAGGAGGCATTTATCTATAGTCAGTATATTAGATAGAAGTCAGCACGTCTCCAGTTTGTAGAAGCAAAAGTAGTTCTGATATAGGAAGCTAAGCAATGTACTGCTGTGGACAAGGTCAGCAGAAAAAAACGATTTAGCTACCTAAGAAAAGACCTACCTAAAGAGTCAATATCAGTTTAAGTGTACACCCCATTTAGAATATTTTACTGCTTTACCTTGCTGTTAGGTGGCCTTTTCTAACTGGTATATAATCCAAATATTGCTCTCTCAAGAGCAAACTCCATTATTTTACCTCAAGGACAGAGGAGTTGCTGGTATACCGCTGCCTTGGTTGTTTAGTTTCTTTGTGCTATTGTGTTACTTTGGTGAAAGTCACACAATAACTCTAACTAACTAATCGATTGAGGCGGGGGTAGCCCAGCAATGTGCTCATGTTCTGTGAGGTAAAATTGCTGATTTTTCCAAAGGAGTCTGATCGCTTTGAAGAGAGCTTATATAAAGTCAGTTTCCTGTCTGAAAAAGTCAATCTGACAGCAAGGTAAAGCAGTGAAAATATTCCAAATATAGTATAGAGTAAAAGTGATGCTGATTTTTTTTTTTAGACAGGCCTTTTTTTAAGGTGGCTAAAATAAGTTTTGCTGCTGACCCTGTTCACTGCAGTTTATTGCTTAGCTTCTTATAACAGTCTGCCTGCTGCTTCTCCAAACTGGGGGCATGCTGACCGCCATCTAATGTTGGTAAAACACTGATTATGGATATTTACCTCATACAACCCCACTTCAAATAATCTGAACCATCCCTTGAATTTGTCTATCAGCATTACACGGTTTGAGGATGAATTTGACAATAAATCACAAAATTATGTCAACTGTAAGCCAAGCAGTAACAATAATACCAAACCTGTTGAGTGATATAGGAAAATGTTGAATGTAGAAATATGTGTAACCTGTTCTAAGCTGCACTCAAGTAACAAATTGGAGTGTGTCACCACAAAATACTGTGGACATACTGGATACATTTGCAGCTAAGCCAATGAAAGACATATCTAAGCTGGGCTGCTTTGCACATGAACAGCTTGCACAGCCACTGTCAAGGGTTAACCCCTGACAGACAGTCTGGTGAAACAACATACTGAAGATGACTGTGAAGAACAGGAATTTCACTGTCAAGCCTGAAAGCAACATAGTTCTTCTTTCCACATCACATACCTTCCACTCCTCCCTGTTTTCCACCCCCACATATACCTCTTTTGCCTCGACACATTGTCTTCACAATGTCAAAGGCAAATTACGCTACAGCCTTGAGGACAGGTCAAACTAATTCAATCTAATCTGTCAGATAAAATGATGTGTGAGTGAGGATCAAAGAGAAATTGAATGGGATGAACAAATTAAAAGGGAGAACTCAGTTTCTTTTGAATCATAGCCTAAAGTTTCCTGATTTAAAATGGGTCGACCCATCTTCACATTCTCATGCCTCCACAATATACATATCAGAGTTATCCCCCACCTGTGCTGGTTAAGTGAGTGGCCTATAAAACCCCTCTGCTTTAACTTCACTTTGCTGGCTTCAAGATGTGGAACAAAGTCATTTTTTGCAAGTCACAATTAAGTCTTAAATCTTTGCACTCAAGTTCCAAGTCCTAAAGAGTTTCAAGTCCTAAATAAGTCATGTTAACAGTGAATTTCCAGCCTCATTTATGTACAAAGCTGTTGAGCTAACATTAGCTAAGCATTAGCTCAATAACTATCGCCAACTATGTTAATATTAGCCTCAACTTATGTTCTTTGTACAACTCATCTGTAATTTTGCACCTGCATGATTTGCAAGTAGCAATTTGTTTTCATTGACGACCATGTAGTTACTGTACAAAATTATCTTTGGTATAATTTTTTCAAACTGAGGCTTAGTCATTATCTCCTGCAACTTGATGTAACAAACATTTCTGAAGTGAAAAAGCTCAAGTCCTTCATTTAATTGTGAATTTCCAGCCTCATTAACTTGTTAACTATGTTAATATCAGCCTCAACTTACATTTTTTGTGTATGTTTTACATACTGCAATAGATTTTTGTCAACCACCACATAGCTTTTGTCCAATATTATCATTGGTGTTATTTTTTTCCAACTGGTATTCAGTAAAATGCTGCAGGAATGAATCCTAAAACCCAGAAAAGAGTTAGCATATTACCACTTCTGGTTCCCTCGTCTCAAAAATAATTGATTTTTGAATGGGTTTTTGATTACATGCATGAAATAAGGTTTGTGGTTAACACACAATACAAATACGTCAATAGTGATTTTTTTTAGCGAGACAGTTACTAAAATGTGGCTAAATGAGACTACAGAGGTTGTCAGAGACAATTGGCAATTGTATTTATACTTCAAAAATCATGAAAGTGGTGTTTGTTTGTGAAGATTATCTTATCTTGATCACAAACTTTTGTTCACCACAGTGTTTTCTGCAGTACTCCAAAGTCCAATTGAAAAATCCCACTGGCTTTTTGTGAAGGGAATTAAGGCAATGCTAACATCCGGGTTTGTCTTTAAAAATACGTCATTCATGCAGCACTCTGTAACGTAACAGCCTCTCTTGCAATATGATATGTCAAGTCTTGAAGTCATGAGTCATTAGTGTTGAAGTCCAAGTTGAGTTCCAAGTCTTTTTTGATTTTGTCAAGTCAAGTCTTAAGTCATCAACTTTGTGACACAAGTCTGACTGAAATCCAAGTCACATGACTCGAGTCCACACCTCTGCTGGCTTCCCACCCACATGGGATTCATGCTGGAGAAGGTGTGGAGGGTGTCTTGGCAGGCTCCAGGCCTTTGCCGAAGCATTTCCCGTCTCCTGAACACAGGATCAGGTGTCGCCATTTTCACAGCACCTTCTGGTTCTGTTTAACAGGAAATGAGGTCCATCAGAAGGACTCTGACCAAAACTGAGCCAGAATGGGCCCTGACAGGCAGGAATATTAGCCTGTGACGGCAGTCAGTAATTGAATGATCGGCTCCCCCCCTCACTCGTAATGAAGAGAATATGTGCTGGGAATGTGTTTGTCCTTCTCTATCCTTCGTCTGCCCCTTGCCTTTCGTCTTTTCTCCCCTTTTTACCCCTTAATAAATCATTTGTGGGGGCAGAAATAAGGGATAATTTTACTTCACTTCAAAGTGCTTCTCATGGTGTCATTTCTGTAACCTCAAAGTGATGATGCATTAAAAAGGCTTCGGGTGAACTCTGCCTGCGAGTGTTTTCGCCTTTAAACAAAGCTGCGCTGATAGTGTCGTGAGAGCGTGAGCTGAGGTACATGAGAGATCAATTATCACACCTCATTTTGTACTCATATGCAAAATGATAATGGGTGGACCATGTCAGACCTGAACCATCAGGTGGTGTATCCTTTCCTCCATAAATGTGTTTCACAGATTGTCTGAAGGGGTCTGTTAAATCCCTTTAACAGTTAAAAAGCTGAAGGGAAAGAATTTGGCTTCCCCTTGATCTGTCTTCAAATGTCCCTCTGTGGACAAGATTTAAGAGTGATAAACCAACAGAATAAACCTAACACTCAGCATGATATCACCACACACCTGTAAACACTACTTTCATATTGGAAGGTACTTAAAAATATAATCTTTTCTTGTAGTATTTCCTGTATTTTTGTCAGGAAACAGTAGTCTATCTATGTATGTTCCTGCGAAACAGAGTACACAAAGGAGGTTTGGGTTTAAGACATGGGTACGGGAAGGTGATGCTGTTGAGGAAGCGGGAGGCGCAGCTTTGAGGTGCAGCGTCATATTTCACATAGCTGTAGGGAGAATGTCAACTCTGAGAAGAATTCTTAATACAATAATTGCTTTGAGACTTGTTCTTATTAATATTTCACTGACTTTGCTTTTGTATTTTTTAAACCTTAACCAAAATCAGTTGTAGAATATTGCTGCTGGAATGCCTGTCAGACTGGGCCCTGACCCTGGGCTGGCTGCTATAATGATGGGAAGATGAAAGAGCCAGGCCCATTCCCAGGCTGCCCTGTTAGGGGGTGCAAGCCTGTGAAATGGAGAGATAATGGAGACCAGGTGTGCTGTGGATGCCTGAGACACTCTTCAGTCAGTCTGAGAGCTCCTCTCAGTGAGAGGGAGGGCACACTACCACTGCTGAAAACCGACTGGGCCTCAGTCCAATTCCTCACTCGATATCATGCACACACATATGTATATACTGCATGATATATATAAAAATATAGTAATTACTTCAGTATATAAGCTGATGTTGGTGGAGTTGGACACCTACCAAGTGGTGCACCTGTATTTAAACTTGTGCTTTTTTTCCCTCATAAAAACTTCACTGTGGCTCGTTTTCAGAAAGTGCCAATGTAGGCTGAAAATCAATATTTTGCTTGAATAATGTGCACTTGTGTCTCACTGTGATAGTCATAAACATGATAATTTGACCATTCAGAACAACTTTTTTTCAGAGCATTTATCCCTTGTATCTGTCGTTAATTTAAAGTAGAGAAGTTTTTAAAAGAAAGGTCAGGCAGACTGGCCGCAAAAGTGTTTCTAATTGGAGCAGACAGGCTCGCAAAGCACTGCTGTAATTACAATCTAATTAGCAGGCAGCTAGCAGAATCCAACATTCCATTTAACATCAACAATTTAACCCTTTACGAGAACCCTCTAAGAACATATTTCAAAGATTCTGCCAGATCCTGTGGGAGAAACAGTAGTGCCCCACTTCTGTCTTCTGCAGGAGGTCAGGAAATGTCAATTGGAGAGAGAGTTGAAAATGTTGAAGAGGGACTCAAGTGAAGATAAGTCCTCATTAAAGCCTTCTCCATAAGAGCTTGTTGAATGATAAATATTAAACATTGATTACATACAAATAGGAATGACTCTCTTATCATCATTGGCCATTGTCTTCCTGAGATTATCGCATAATTAAATCTAACAAGGTCCTACTCAGGCCTTTTTGTCAAGTGAGTGAATTACTAATTATTCCCACATGAATAAGGGGCAATCACAGCGCCTGCCATACGAACAAGCATGCCAAGGTAGTCAATCCACAAGAATATGAGAATATTGCAGGAAGGCAGATTCCTATTTGATTTACGCTGTCTGGCTATTAAAAGGGCTGTCACTCAGGATGGCTTATCTCGTGAGCCAAAAATGTGGTTGCACATTTTGGATTGCAGCTTTTCATATTGTGTAAATCAAACAGTCATTATGTTTACCAGATAATTTTAGGGGAAGCACAAAGGCCTGCTCAAAGTGATTGAAAACTTCAAATGCAAAATAAAAAGGCGATGAAAGTGTGTGTGAAAGACAACAAAAACATTTTTTGGCAGATGCAAGTTCTTCTAGCACGTTGAACACAGTCAGTGGGGATCTCAGAGACTGACACCTTTTTACCTTGTGAATATGTTGTTTTCAGACGAAAATTCAGCTGTTCTCTTTGGCAGTTAAACTGCTGATATTTCATTTGAGTTTATTCCCACCAAGCCGTCACTGCACCTGACCTGTCTGGACAGAATATAATTAGTTCTAATAGGTTCTAAACTGGGTGTAAAATGGGCGGACATTTAGCTCAGTTGGTAGAGCGTCCGACCCATGTATGGAGGCTGCTAGACCCCTGCAGCGGCCGCTGGCTCGACTCCCGCCTTCGGCCCTTTGCTGCGTGTCATCCCCCCTCTCTCTCTGCCCCATTTCCTGTCAACTCTCTAGCTGTCCTCTCAATAAAGGCAAAAAATGGCAAAAAAAAAAAAAAAAAAAAAAAAAAAAAAAAAAAACAACTTAAAAAATAAAAATAAAAATAAATAAACTGGGTGTAAAACTAGTAACGATTTAAATTAAGCAGAGCTCTGTTGCACACTTAAAAACTAATCTCAGTTTAGTCAATTCAAGTTTGATGATGTAAACCAAAATTAATAATTAATTATAATGTTCGTTATCTAGTTTTTATTTTTATATTTTTTAAAGTTATATTGATTTCTAACCAGCTAAAATTAGTTAACTAAATATTGTTTGCTAGCTAGCCAAAAAATAGTTTGCCTAGTTATCCTACTCATTATGGCTCAACAGAAAAGCTCTAATTTCTCCCACTTCAAGAAAGACCTGAAGGCTGAATTATTAACTGCAGTGAAAGAAAGAGGAGACATGTCATAATTGGGTTGAGTCTTTCTCAGTCTTTCCCTTTTGTTAAAGGAACTTGATCATTTTTTTTCCATTCATCTCAAACAGGCAGCTAGTTTAAAAACTAAAGCTAAATTTTAATAAATAAAACGTTAATTTAAAGTTACTGTATCACATTTTAAATTTGAAGTAAACGTTTTGGTTCAAAAGAATTATTGTTAACATAGGTTTAGAGTAAAAACTAATCTGAGGTTTAAAAAAAAGTTAAATTTAATCTTTTTTTAATTATAAGCAAAAAGTTTGGTGCAACATAGTCAAAAGTTTAGCCATGATTTGATCTGGTTTAAAAATGAATCACTGTTGGTGCAGGGAAGAGTGGAGTCATGCATCTCACCTGAACTGTGTCCTTGTGTATCTTTGCCCTGTATTGCAGCTGGTATGTCTCAGTTGGGTCTATTTTTCCTACCACCTTTATTCTGACAAATAAAAAAGTAGTCTAATGAGAAACACATTCACTCTTCCTTTTCTCTCCTCTTCATTCTCCAAAGCATCCAGTTAAGTTCATAGAACACAACCTACACAGTGATATGAGTCAGACCAACACTGGAACAGTTTGACTTAGTATCTGTTGTGCTACAATTCCTACAATTGTGAATCATACACAATTAATCTGCAACATACTGCCTCGAGCCCGGCCCTACCCCCAACACACACTCACTCACACTAATACACACACACACGCACCCTATCCTTTGGTGTGCCTCTTTATCCTTCTCACCATCTTCCTCGTATAGGCATGACACTCTCAACGTATCAAGCCAAGGTCACTGAACATCTATTTCAAATTGTTGCCTACTGCTGCAGCTTGAAATTAATAAGGCCACCATTTAAATGCTACAGTTATCAAACTCATATAACAAATGCCGGGCAATCTTCCCACAACACACTCTCTCCCTCTCCCCCCTCCCTTGATATATTAATTTTTGACCAAACGTCCCCGCTTGACTACTGTAACGAGGTATGATGTATTGAGCCTTGGCTGTTGCCATGGAGACAGCAGTCCCCTCTTACTTGTCATTAGAGCACAAACAAGCACTGGCATCTAATGTCATTCCAGTCAACATGAGGGAGAGCGATGAGAAAGGGAGAGACTGTGTTGGATCCCTGACTCCCTTTCCACAGTTTGAATTGGTTTTTGTGAGGATTATTTGGACTGTACTGGATGTTATGGGCCAGCATGCTCTGTGCATGGACATTGTTAGGTCATATACCTGTGGAGAGGCACATTTACTGTTGTCTTTGTGTGTTTCTCGCATCCCAGTGCTTTGATGTTGGCCTGCAAATGGAAATAGGTGTCTGGATGTCACAGAATAATTACCTGTCTGAGGCATTCCTCCTACTTGTTTCGTCCTGTCCCATGTCTTGGCTCTCACATAATTAGAAATTCATTTTCTATAGTTTGGATTCATTTGACTGCGCTTTAGAATGCAAAACGAGAAATGTTGTTCATTTTAGTAAGGTTTAACAGGGCTGCCATTCTTTTCAAGAGGTACATTTCCAGGACTTTTCTAGGACATTTTTACTGATGATCTAGCTGGTATGACAGACATGGATCACACCACACACTAATACGTTCTTCTCTGTGAAAGTCTGATTTAAGAAGAGTGTACGGGCATAACATATTTTCATATAACTACTATTTCCTCTTAATGTTGTTTTTGTTTTATGTCTTGCTTGTTTTAATGCTCTGTTTTAAAGCTATAATATGTAACATTTCTGCACTAAAATGTCTGTCTGCAGTAAACCTGCCACAGCTATTTTAGAATCTACTGGAACTATTTAATTTCTATCAGGGAGAAAGTAGTTCTCTGCAACCCACAACAAAAAACTAGATGGATAAATATAGCATAACAGGGAAGGGGGGAAATATGTGTTTTTGATTTTGGGGTGAGCTCTCTCTTTAATATTAGGCCTACCTAATCCATGAACATGACTCACCTGAGTCATGTCAGAGAGATTTTAATCTGAAATAGTGGTGGCTTAACTGAAGATCCATGATTTGACTCTACGTCATCAAACATGTCTTTTGTTATTGTCTTAATATGAGAGAGACCTCTGGCTCCAGAATTTACATTTTGTGCGTTTAATTATTATTATTTCATTTCTTTTGGAAAGACATTTGTGCTCTATGCTTGACAAACATTTGAGGGATAATGTAACTTATATTATTCTGGGCTTTGGCCACTTAAAGGACCAGTGTGACTTGGTGGCATCTAGTGGTGAGCTTGCTGATTGCAAGACATCGCCTCACCCTCCCCTCACGGTGGTGACAAAATTCCTGAAAAATGCTGAAGGTTGGAGCTAGAGCCTGTGTTTGGTTTCTCTGTTCTTAGATAGAAACAGTTCCCTCTAAGGTAACAAAAACACATTGATTTTTATTTTCAGATGATTATACACTAATAAGAACATACTTATGAATATCATATTCCATTTCTGTCATTCAGCCAATAAATCCCAGTTAATCTAACACACTGGACATTTAAGTAATAATGTCATCTAACCTGCATGTGCTACCATGTGATGTGACTTGAGGGGGTTCCCAGCATTTCCATAACATAACAGCAGCCAATTCTGCTATCTGAACATTAATATGATCCTGAACATAACTTCATTCCCATTCCCTTTCAGATGGCAATTTTATCTGTTTTTGAGAGCTCTGATAAGTAATGTATTATTCTCAGCAATAAGGGAAAATGCTGAAATAATTTCCAGGACAACACAAGACTTCCAAAGTCATTTGACTTTTTCTTAAATTTTCCATGCTTTCCATGTTTTCCAGAATGTATAAGAAGCCTATTTTAACAGTAAATATTAATCTAAAAGGAAATTAATTATAACAGTTTTAATGGAAAGTAATGTGACATCATGTGCCTCTCATTTTCTTGTACAAATCTGATGAGATTACAGCCTGTGGTTGATAAATGCACAAAAAAGAAAAGAAAATGCAACAAATGAGTCTCATCAAAATTGGGAAAATGCTATGCAGTTTTCTCTCGGCTAGTGTATCATTTTAAGCTGTGGTAAGATAATGACATTGTAACTGAGTAATAGTACTGCTGGAGCTTTGGAATATTCCAGTCTATTTTATTTCCATTTAAGATAAAGCTTTCTGCTTGTTTTCTCGGCATGAAAGTGTGCTTCATTTTCAGATGTTCTTTCTCCCCTCATTTCAGTTTTAATCAGCGGCTGCTTTCTAGTCCCGTTGTTTGAGGTGAAAGTGTAGCCGCATGCCTCACTGTCTTTTCTCTGAACATAATCTCTTCCTCACACAGAACAATAATCCTACCTTATTTTCTCTCTCAGTGTTGGTCTTTTATTACTTCCAGGTGTTAAGGCCTGTCTCCTTCGCAAGCAGATGTGCTGGGGGAAAAAATGCCCTTTGTTTGGAGTTGTGCTATTTCAAACTGAATATTAAGTTGGCAATGCTCTCTGAGGGCAGACGGCAGAAAAAAAGACCAAAATAAAAACTAGGTGAATGAGTATTTGCATTAAAGAAGAACAGTGAAAGATGTGGGAGATTGAAAAAAACTAATGGAATACAGATCAAACCTGTATGCTGTGTGCACAGAAAATAGTCACAAAAGAAACCGCTGCTCGGAAAACAAAAAAACAGATGCAGTAACCAAGAAAAAAGTAGTAAAGTTTTTTTTTGTTAAAGCTACAGTGGGTTTAGTGATTCATGGGGACTGCTGGACACCACATCTGTTAGTGAGCTGTCTGTTGACTGGTCACTCTTGTACAGAGATATATGAGTTTCATCTGGTATGATCTCAGAAGTTCTTGGTATGTTTTTATTTTTACTGCATCCAACTTTTTTCTGGTAACAGAAGCTATTGTCTATTAAACAATATTTACTAGTTGTTTACTTGTTGGTAAAGACCTAGATTTCTTGATATACACCTGCCAAGAGAAATATTAGATTTTACAGGCAAGAGACACAGAGCCTGTAGCAGTTGTGTTACAGACTCTCTAAAATATCCATTTTGGACTTTCTCCTTTTTCCTGCAAGCAGCTAAACTGAGATCACATGTACTTGCAATGAAAAGTGACAGGAAATTGACTAAAGCATTGGAAATCAATGGAAAGTAAATGTGCTCCCTAAGTACAAGTGAACAGCTGATAGCTGCCTTCTGTCTACCTCTCTCCCTTTGCCTTTCTATCTCTCCCTTTTTCTCTATTTTTTCTCTTCCTTTCCACCTTCTGTCTCTTCTTTCACGATCACATTGTCTACATTTCTACATCTGCTGAGCCAAATATGTACTCAACAAAGAATACATGATTTAGTGTGTTTGTGATTACGTACAGCCCTATCCATGAGCATCCAAATGAACAAGTGCAGACCATGTAATACTTTTGTCTGTTCTTAGAGTAGATGCCACGTTAGATTAAAAAATACAGATAAAGTGGCAAGTTCACATTTCAAAAGGTTGTTTCTCTTTTCTTCCACATGACAACCTCCTTGAAAAGGTTGTGCAAGCCCTCTTCTGAAAACGTGCAGTTAAGCTAATTACTTATAATCAAACAAGTTAATTGTTAAGAACAGATCACTATTAACAAAACAACACTGATGCTCACCTCCAATTATTATTTTGGCCCGTAATTGCATATTTTTGTTTGGACAGCTGGAACACATAACAGAAAATTGTGAAAAACAACGGTGTAATTCATCATTTACCACACTTAAGACAAAAGTTTATTTGATTTGCCAGAGATATTGTTAGTCACACATGGACACACCTTTGAAAAGTTGAAGTAACACCCTCCTGAGCCAATGTCAAAGACATAGACATGCTCTGGTGAGATGCATCATTCTCCCCAAGTTTCAACAAATTCTCATCAGCAGAATCAGAGATACAGTTGTTGGATCAACTTCACATGGTGGTATATAAATAATGTTTGTGGGAGCATTATGAAGCACCGAGTATTGATTGTATTTGGATGTACGTGCATTTGTAAAGATTTTTCAGGGTGAATATGGATGAAATGTCAACAAGTCATAAGCTTTCTTTGATCTTCATGATGAAAGGCTCATGTTAACCTACAATTCTGTAGTTTACACGGCAGACTGGAGACTCTGTTAACAGTGACAAACATGCAATCAAGTGTTATTTACGCTCGTCCCCCCATGACACATCTGTATTTTCTTTGTGTTGCTGTCCATGACTTAGTGCCTCAAAATAATGAAAAACTTCTCAGAATGACTGAGATAATAAGTCATTACATTGAGATACTAACTCCATATTTTGAGATACTTGTTTATTATTTTTAGATAGTATTAGGTAACATGGCTAAAAGACAAAGTGCGGGTCTGTATTCATTCAGTTATGAACAGTGTCTTATATCTTGATTTGGGCCACCAAAATCCTGGAGCCAGCCCTGACTTTTTGCATGACAGTTGAAAGTCATGGGCAGAAACCAATCTCCCATCACTCCATCATGTTTTAACACAATTTGTGTGTTTGACAGTTGGTGGTAGTGATGTGTTGAGTGTGTTTGTTTACAATGACCTCCACAGGGTACCTTTAATGCAGAAAGAGAATAGGACTAGAAATGACCAGAGGGTATCGTGACAACTGCCCAGTGGCTTCTGGCTTAAAGTCAGTAACTGATCACTTCCTCTCTAATATCTTTAATCAACATTGACTACTTCTGAATCACTGAAGCAACAATGAAAAACCTGATGCCACTATATTCAAAAGAAGTTGATTCCTTTGACTGTTCAACAGGCACAAAGGCCTTATAAATCCCTGTATGTAAGCTACACAGGTCTCAGCAATTCAACTTCTGTGTTGTAGAGGGTTACTTCAGATTCACTGAAGTCACACAACAACACAAACAAACTAAGCAGTGTAGGCAGTGGTGGACCAGCAACTCATGGTATACAAAGTAAAATTATTGTTGCTTGCTGCTTGCTTGGAGTCTGCTTGCTTTGGATAGATTGGTTTGTGGTGGTGAGGAATCACTGTTTTTGTCAATGGAGTTAGTTGGAGGTGGACATTTAATGAGAAATTAAACTTACTGTCAGAAAAGTCTGATGGCAAGGTAAAGCAGTGAAAATATTTTGAATATAGCGTTTATTTGAACTGATATTGATTTTTCTAATGTATGTGAAACACTGATGGTGGACAAGTAACCTCTATAACCCCTCTTCAAAAAATCTCAACTGTCCATTTAAATCCATAAAAATAAAAAGTAGGTGTCTCTGGCTCTGCCTGTGATCCCTATTTTATCTGAATAACATCTTAAAATTTTGTCAGGAAATATGTTTTGGGTGGTCCAAGTAATTATTTTCATTGTTGTTTACTATATAACCCTTTAAAAAGCTCTTATGACATAGATTGCGCTCTCCTGACTCTCTGAACTCACTGAGAAAATAAATTTGCATGTTGATGTTTAGTTTAGCACAATTATGTTCCTGTCATGAATCGATTCTTTCCAAGTCAATTAACCAAGTTTGAAGAAAGAAAAAAAAAAAGGCTTAGGCAATTCTTTCATGATAGGACATTAATCTTAATCCAGACCTCTTGTCCCACAAGAGATCAATGGACAAACTGCCAAATCAATAGAACTTCATAAAGTCTCGATCAGTTTTCCACTGTTCACCAAACTCTGTCTCTCGTTGTCTGGCATCCAACCATATCTTATTGCTAAATGACTCAAATAAAAACTACTAAACTCAACATTTGCATATGAGCCTGTGGCATTTTCAAAGTAAAGCTAATAGGTACATTACAATTTATATGAAAAACAATATTTTTTAGCAGCTTTCTGTTTTCTTTTTTCATTTCATGTTTTAAGAGCAGCACAACCCATATGCTAATACCAGCTGTTATGCATGAGAGCATTTACTGTGGTGTATATATTATGAATGAAGAGGAGTTACTTGTCCAAATATGTGGATTGCATAAAGAGAGCAAGGGGATTATGGGTAAAAGAGCCCTGTGGAATAGTTTTTATGGTTTTGTTGGTGAAGCTGCTGGCTGGCTTGCATGTTCCCTAAGTAATGCTTTTTCTGTACGATGGTCATCACCTGGGGAAATCAAGGTTTGGGTAAAATATGAATTTATCAAAACAAACAAGAAGGCAGAAACATAAACAAAGAAGCATAAAAACAAAAGGGTTTTCTCTCTCCGCTCGCCCACACCACCCACCCACCCTCTTTCTTCCTGCACAGACTGGTGTGAGTGTGACCAGGCAGGGGTTAAATCCATTGCACCATAAAAAGGAGCTGTTCATAAAATGGAGGAATAAGAAGCAGAAATAATATTTCAAGTATGATTAGTTCATCCGCAGGGCACCTTGTGCGATTGAGAAAGGGGGTGAGAGTGGGAGGGGGTATTGTGCACGGCAAGCAGTAAATTATATCTAGCCTTTGAATGATTCCTGCAGATCCTATTACGACAGTGAGGGGGACTGGGGAATGGTGGGGGGAATGGGGCAGTTGGGAGAGAGAAAAGCAGCAGAACGAATCGGATGAATTCTGTTTCCAGCTGTCCGAATGATGGGGGAGATGAGGGGGTATGGGGGGAGAGGCAGAGGGGAGTGCAGAAAAAGGACAATAAGACAATAATTCGTTCTCCGTTTTAAAACATGTAGATGCGTGTCATGTAGACATGCAAACATACAGACTCCAAACGCTGCTTTTTTCACTTTTACTCCCACCATCTCTCTCCCCAAATTTTACACCAAGTCCTTCTGCCAAATGGAAAAAAACACTATCACCCATTACCACCCCTGCACTACTCCACCCTCCCTGAATATTTGAGAGGCGCTTGTCTGCCATTTGTCACTTTGACTGGTGATATAGTAGCTGATAGTGGCATTAATGTGCTGCTGCGGCAGATAGTCCTCACTGGGAAACAGAGATGCTGAATTTATTCACCCACCGCCTCAATTTTGACAATGGTTACCAAATATTGTACATCTGCCCTTTTTCTTTCAGGGTTATTAAAGCACAAAGGCAGCACTTCTGCACCAGTTAGTGCCTTATTGTTAACATGCAAAAAACCCCCACTAAATATCATCTAATTTATAAGCTTTATAGCATATCCACTAATCATAACGTTATATTTTAAAATACAGAGTCAATTCTCCTCTTATGTCTCATTGTTTATACAGAACAATACAAAGATCTTAATGTTTATATAATCCCCTTCTGTAGTCTCCCACTGTTTTTCTTATTCTCTTACCACTTGGTGTTGTAGCTTCACCTTATAAAAAATCTAATACAAAACGATACGATACGATACGATACGATACGATACGATACGATACGATACGATACGATACAATACAGTGACACAAAATTGATTTGTTTTTGAAACTAAAAAGTGATGTGGGAGACAACCCTGTGACAGGAAAAGCTCCAAAGTGTGTGGTGAGGAAATATGAGCCTGAATACATTAAATTTGGATTCATAATGGCTGGTAGTGATGTCAAAAGCGAAGTGTGTAGAAAGTGGGGAAATCCTGTCAAATGAGGTGTTCCAGAGACACTTGAACACAGAGCACCCATGTTGTTTTGGAAACAAAATCTTTTGTCATGTTGCTTTTTTCCAGGTATTTGGGACAGTCATACCTCAGAATTTGTTTAACAATCAGAGGTGGGCCTTAAGTCACAAAATGTTAAGAAGCGATGCGATGCGGTGCGATGCGATGCGGTGCGATGCGATGCGGTGCGATGCGGTGCGATGCGGTGCGATGCGATGCGGTGCGATGCGGTGCGATGCAGTGTGGTGTGGTGTGGTGTGATGCGGTGCAATGAGAACTTAATTCAAGACATTACACCAGTGCACATAAGACACTTTCCACAAATGTACAAAACACATGACACACATCACAATACACATCACTTTATGTCTCAGATTTCAGTTGGCAGCATACTGATGATGGTTTAGTATCAAGCTAGACTGATTATAGAAAAGAATCCATAAATGATAAAGTTTTGCTTTTCTGAAACTGTGTCCATAAATTAAATGACTACATGAAAACTGAGACAAAGAGACAAGCTTCATCTGGAGTACTGAAAAACATTTGCTTTCTTAAGTTAACTTTTTCAAATTACCATACCTCGCAATGATTTTTCAGCAGCATCTAAAAATAAAGCTGTGCATAAGGAATAACACCTTGAAGTGTACATTGAACAATTTGAATTGGAAATGTAATTTGTGGAGAAGAATCAGATGCGCAACAGGACATGTATACACTATTTAGTGTGTGGCAGGTGGTAAAGGTTTGACATTAGAAATTTATTGACACAAGTGTTGACATACACCACCTAACACTCAAAATTCCTCGGAGCTCTATTGTAAGCAGGTGAAGTGTTGCAGAAATATCATCACCAGTAGTCAACTGCTTATCGGCATCACATTACAGTCTCTGTCCTTTAGCAGAGAAATCTGTCTTGTGGAAGTGAGTTCACGTGGCCCACAAGCCAAAGATTACAAGGTTCGACTTGACAGAGATTAAATATCACATTTCAAAAAGTTCTCAGCACAGGAAATAAAAAGAATAAATTAAGCAGTAATCACAAACCCGGGGCCAGATATGTTGAAGATTGACTGTTTTTTCAGTTCACAACATGATGAGGTGTATTTTCAATTACCTCACAAAATGTCCCTCCAGTCCAGCATCTCTATTCTGAAAAAAGAAAGAAAGAAAGAAAGAAAGAAAAAAAAAAAACGGTTTGATTTACTGTATGTATGAGTTCATTAATTAAGTCTCATTTTGGCAAACTGTGTTGGATGGTGGGTGAGTGCCAAATCAGAGAACAGAGGGCCTGGCCATTTAATGCAGAACATTAATAATAACAGGGGAGGAAGCAAGGGGGAATTAAAATGAAAGAATTCTGCACCCAACCTCCCACTTTAATTGCAAATTTAAATTTCCTATAATGGATTCTGACATCTCAAGTCACCAAAATCCATCATTCTGAAGGGTATTATTCCTCAATTAACCTGTCACCCCCACCACCACCACCCTGCGTCTTTCTGCAGGGCTTCAAAGAGAAATGAAGAATTCTAATTACTTTCAAATATAAAGCAGATTGATAATCCACCCTTCTTTCACACACATACACACAGTCCTACAATCGGTAAACTCGAACTAACTCCAAGCAGATGGAGATGATAGTCCAAACAAGTCAGCAGAAAGTTTTACCTTATCTTCGTCTGACTTTGCCTCCATTCAGCATCACTAGTATCAAGTAACCAAAACACTGTGAATATCCAATGAGGAATTTTAGGAGGTAGAGACTAGGTTTAACCAGTTAGAGCAGAAAGGGTGCTCATAAATTAGATTATTATTATATTTAAAAAAGTGAACTGCTAACTGCACAATATCCATTTATTTATGCATTAAATT